>CM019148.1:48890157-48953535 GCA_009733165.1 Naja naja | reverse complement strand
AGGATTTATATCACACCTCCAGCATTTTGGCAAACCGAACTCTGTGGCAACAGATAAAGGGTACCCCATTGTTTTATTCTTGAGTTTTGTATTACTTGTTAGTTAATGCTACAATGCATTCATTGTTCACACTTTTGGCATTCATTTTCAGGTCTGAAAATCAGGCTTTAGAATAAACATAGACACACAAAAACTTTATTTCTTTCCTTACCTCTGCTTCTCACACCCACTATTATTCTTTACCCTCTTCATATCAGCAGCATGATAGGAATGAAGAAAGGGTAATATTAATTCTCAAAGAGAACTACAAATATTTGCAAAGCAAATTCCCAAGACTTGACATGGCCAGTAATAGTGCCACCTGGATTACTATTGTAACTTTTCCATGAGTAGCTTAAAATGTAGATTGTGTAAAGAATGTGATTATATTTTATAATCATGAGTCCCAACTGTACTTGTACAAAGGTATTTTTAATTGATATAAGTTGTTTTCCTTAGCTAATACAACCTTTTACCTACTACTTAGGAAAATTATAAATGCCTTGACAGACTGTAGCTTAAGTCTCTTTTCAATTCTAGCTCAAGAAAATGTTATCATTAAATGAAATACCAAGAATTCCATCTGAATACTAAATAGTGAAATTTTGGGGACTGATTCATTCAGCACTCTGCAAAAGAAAACAACCTAAGAGTACTCTCAAATGCTTGAATTAGTTACATAGACAAACTTAAGCTTTATCAACTCATTTTAATCAAAAACAAAATATACTGCTTGAAAGGAAATATGTATTTATTTATTATTTATTTATTTGATTTGTCAATCGCTTACAAGATAATAGGTATAAGTATAAACATGAGTAAGAATACAGGAAATAGGTACAAATAAATGGGGACAATAGGACAGGGACGGTTGGCACAATTGTGCACTTATGCGCCCTACAGACCTCTTAGGAATGGGGTGAGGTCAATAGTGGTTAGTTTGAAGTTAAAGGAGTGGGGTTAGAGGATGCAACAACAGAGTCAGGTAGTGCATTCCAGGCATTGACCACTCTATTGCTGAACTCATACTTTCTGCAATGAAGTCTGGAGCGGTTAACATTGAGTTTGTATCTGTTGTGTGCTCTTATATTGTTATTGTTGAAGCTGAAGTAGTCATTGACTGGTAGGACATTGTAGCTGATAATTTTGTGTACTACTTAAGTCCAACCATAGGCAGTGTAGTTCAAGGTTGTCCAAGCCCAAAATTTCAAGCCTGGTGATATAGGGTATTCTGTTAGAGCAAAGGTGTAGTACTCTTCTTGTGAAATACTTCTGGGCTTGCTCAATTGTATTAATGTCAGATATACAGTGAGGATTCCAGACTGGATTTATTTATTTATTTATTTATTTATTGACTTATATGCGCCCCTCTCCAAGACTCAGGGTCTTACAATTAAAATACAGCAGTAAATAAATTAATTTTAAAAAGAATTAAACAATTAAGTCGAATTAAAGTTAAAGACTGGTGAGCCATATTCAAGTATTAGTCTAGCAAAATTTTGTATGCTCTGGTTAGCAATTCAATATTTCCAGAGGAGAAGCTTCGTAAGATTAGATTTACAACTCTTAATGCCTTTTTGGCAACACTGTTACAGTGAGCTCTGGCACTTAGGTCATTTGATATGAGTACTCCAAGGTCCTGACAGAGTGAGGATCATCAAAGAGTTCATATCCACCTAGTTTGTATTTGGTGTACTGATTTTTTTTTACCAATGTGTAGAACAGAGGATTTGTTGGTTGAGATTTGGAGTTGCCAACTGTTTGACCATTCAGACATATAATGAAGGTTGTTTTGAAGGACAGTAGCAATAGTTTTACCTCATCCATGAAGAGTTTTACGTCATCCACACAGTTGCTTATAAGGTGATTGCAAAGGTCATTTATATAGAGTATAAAGAGTGTGGGTCCTAGCAGGCTGCCTTGGGGGACACCGCTGTTAACTGGAGCAGGGTTTGATATAGCTGATATTTTGCTATTTGAAATAACACAATAAAATATAACTCATTTGGAAATTCCAAGTGTAACTGATCTGTACAGCTAGAGTTGATATGTAATAACAATTCCAAAGTTATTCATGTTGCACTCCTAATGGGGCTGCTTGAAATGCTCTGAATTTAGACACTGTAATGAAATCCATCGACTGCTGAGCTTACCTGGTAAAAGCCAGGGAGAAACAAATGTTCCACCTGCTCCAACAAATGTCTTCTGATTTCAAACTATGCAAGGGAAAAGGAAGAATGTTTTGGTATAATTCCGTGCCTAAAATCCACTGAGAGGATCTTGAATCTTCTAAACCAGGGGTGTCAAACTCATGTCATCACAGCGGTGTCACGTGATGTATCAAGACTTTTTTCCCCTTTGCTAAACCAGGCAGTGGTGAGGCCAGTACATGACACATTCAGCCTGTGGGCCGTGTGTTTGACACCCCTATTCTAAACCAAATCCTCCCTACTCTACCCATGTTGTGACCCCCAATCCTATCCTCCCATCAGATATTTGCAGCTTTAAAGAACTACTGATGCTTATTAAAACACTGGGATGATAAACAAAAACAGTTTCTTCCCTACAATCAGAGGAGTAAGTCCAGTCTAATCAAAGGCTGCTATGTTGCTGTATCTTACTGTATTGAATTTATTTGCATTAAGCACATTCAACCTGTTCATCCATGGCTATTGCAGGAGACACTTGATTCCACTTTATACTCATGACTTATACCGACCACAGAGACATACAGCACCATCCTAATTTAAGATGCAGGCTGATTAATGAAAAGGAGACTCATAATAGAAGGCATTCATAATAATGAATTTCCATAATGAAACTATACATCGAAATGTATAAAATGAATTATTGTTCTGTGATGAATTTGTATTTGTGCATGGGTATTTAATGTATAGCTTTTAGATAAGTCATCTTGGCCCAAGCACAGATCCACCATTATATTGCCTCTGCTCAGTTGTAGACCTTAAGTAAAAAAGCAAAATAGTTGTTAATCTGAGCTCTGTCTATCACAGGCCTATTCTAAAAAATACTTCAGAAATACAACATTTTTGATAAGGCATTTTAATTCTGACAAAAACAAACAAAAAGCAAAACTTTCTACTATTTCTTAGAAGTTGACAAAATCTTTTAACATTAAAAACTTCTTTAATTTTGTTCCACAGTTTTCTGGTTCCTATTAATAAGGATTAATAAAGATTTCAGAGGAATTCATGATATTCTCCTGGAAAATGGTGGTTATAGTCTCAAAAACATATTATGAAAGCTGATTGGCTTTCTCCCCCACTTTAGTCTGTTTTACAACTTGTCCATGAGCAATTTTTGATTGGTTACCCCAGGGGTGTTAAACTTGCAGCCTGCAGGCTCAATGCATCGTGCTGGCCATGCCCACATCCAGTTTAGCGAAGGGGCAAAAGTCCCAATCGTCGCGTGATGCCGCCATGATGACATGAGTTTGACACCCATGGGTTACCCAGTCAGCTCCTGGCTTGTCCTTGTTGTTATCATTAAACCTATCCACCTTCTTGTACCAAAAATATAATTTGATATTATGTATTCTACTTGATAATATCCAAGTAGTAATGATTCTCTTAATTGTTTGAAGACTGTTTTACTATTAAGAAATCTCACATTGGCAAAAATGGATAAGTTGTTCTCTTATTTCATTTTGTTTCCTTGGCTATGCATACCAAAGTTTTCCCACCTTGTAGTTTCCAATTTTGTCCATCCTGTCACCATTCACAAGCAATATTTCTTGTATATTCTGTTCTTGTCAGATTGAATTTTAAAAAACCTCTTCACCTTAATGCATCAGTTGTTGGACCATAAACCTAGATGAATGTCATTAAAGGGATGTCCATGAAGCCTAAATGACATTGTTCTATTTGCACTGTTTCCAAATACTATCTTTGATATATCCCTCCTGGCTATGAAAACAAAACTTTTTGTGTGTGTGTGTGTGTGTCCTGAGTAATAATAGTATGATATACTGACTGAAAGTGTCAAATTCTAGTCCATTTCCATTAATTCTTTAAGTTGTTTTTGTGTAGCCAATTTGTTTTGTATAGAGCTTTCTTTTTCATGCAATTTCATATATTCTTTTCCTATCTAGCAATATCAGCAACTAAATATCCTGAAGGTTTTAATCTACCATGTCATAAACACCATTAGTGCTCTGAAAAATCTTCAGCTCTTCCTGGTTAGCATACTGAGTGGCATTTAACCTGATAGATCCATCATCAATCATCAGTCACTTTATCTTGTCTATCTGTGTGATTTTCTTGGTAAAATACAGGAGTGCTTTACCACTTCCAGGCCTTTGCCATTTTCATTAATCTTTCTTTCCTTCTTTCTTTCTTTCTTTCTTTCTTTCTTTCTTTCTTTCTTTCTTTCTTTCTTTCTTTCTTTCTTTCTTTCTCCAGGGCAGTTTACAAACTATGCCCTTCAGAAATTTTTCAGTACAAGTAGGTTTGCTGATTTCAATAATAGAAAAGGGAACAAAATCTAGGACAAACAAACATGAAATTCAACCCAACAGGCCAACTTATTTCAAATTTTCCACTTTTATTAAACCGTTCTTTCTGCAGAAGGAATTAGCCATGTGTGGGGTTAAATGGGCAAATGTATCTCTTACAACAGCCATGAGTGACAGAATGTACAAATTATTTATTTGTGATTCACTACTTTGAGGAACAGAAGCATATAACTTTAGAAACACAGAGACACATGCATTCATAGAGAAGACTAAACAGGTTACCTTCTTTCTGTCTGTCTGCCTTTTTCTTTCCTTCCTTTCCCCCAACTTTTTATTTGCTAAGTAACTCAACATAACTCCTTCCTCCTCCTATTTTCCCTATGAGGTGGGTTGAGCTGAGTGGATGAGTGATTGACCTAAAGTCATCCAGCTGACTTGTTGCCTGATATATATGTGTTGGCTTGTTATAGCTGGGCAATTGAGGTGATTTTCCCATTTTCTTGGTATACCTCACACATCACTTGTATACCTCACACATCCCTTTCAGGAAATATACCACCATGATGAAACAGAATAGCAGGACTTAAGGAGAATTCTATATTTTAGAGCATTCCATAGAGGATAATATTTGTAGCTCATGGTTCAAATGACAGGTCCTTGGTAGTGATGATGTTGTTACCTAGTTTGGGTAATGAAACATCTGCAACAAAACAATTAACCTCAGAGAGCACTGAGGACCCCTATGTACCCTTTATATGTGTTGATGGTATTTTTATTGTTTTCTTTGCTAGATTTATATCACAACTTTTGCTCAGCAGCTCAAAATGGCACACAAAGCGTTCTCTCCTTCTATTTTCTCCACAATAACAACCCTATATAATAGGTTGGGTTGAGATGCTGACAACTGGACCAAGATCTCCCAGTGAGATTCTGTAGCGTAAGGGGACTTGAATCTGGACCCTTATGGTATCAGTTCAATTTGGAGAGCATCAGATTGGCAAATGTTGTACAAGTGGTAGAAAACAATAACAACTATGTGAATAGATAGGCAGACAGAGCCACAAACTAGCAAAAATTTGAGGGTATTCTGCTGTAGTCAGTAAGATTTTCCTGCTTAAGTCATGCTCCATGTTTAAACTGAACATCAGCAATTGGCAATGAGGAGATTGCAAACATTTGTATGAATACACAAAATGAGAAACGTCTCCTTTTTTCCCCTTATGAAGAAGGGATGTATGACAACCATAACATTGCCACAAGAGCAACCAGGTGCTAATGTTTCCCATCCACCTGTTTGATAACGTATTGACATTCCTTTCATCCAGGAACATGAGTATCCTACCTACCTGCCACCTGATCTGCTAATACCCTTTGATGTCATTCTGCCCTACACGAGGTCAAAGCCGATAGCGGACATGCCTTTGGCATGAATGATTTAAGGCAACAGGTGAAAGTCTTTACATGGGAACACTTACAACAGGCTTTCAAGGTTTCAATGTCAGCCATGCTTGATCATATTCCTGAGTGGTCCCATGTGTATTTCCAATTGTGTTGCTGTTTATGCAATGAGTTGCCCTGTCACATTTCATGGCTATTTAACTTTTCAGTGAATTTTGCATACAAATCCTCTGAGCCTTGCCTCTCAAGCATTCATCACTCAATAAGGAACAGATGCAATTCACTTTTAAGATAAATAGATGGCCCCTTGCTTTGAGGTTCCCATTAACTTAGCCTCTTTAAATTGTATCTGGTCATTCACAGTTTCTAAAATTTTTGGAATGCCAGAAAGTGAAGATTTGTGATGTTATATGCCTGAGAATAACATTGTTTGTGTATTAACACTGCCTGGATTTTAGTAGTTTTCATATTTTAATTACTTTTCTTGAACTGGTGTAAACATTTTAGCTGTAATAATATTGCATGTAAGCATTAATATCTTCTTAATTTTCTCTTCCGTCCAAATCCAGGTTCCCTAACCACTGTTTTTTTAAGATAAGGTAATACCACTAACTTCTATTGAAAATGTCAACTCTTGGGTACAGCTGCCCAATCACTTCCACTGCTTGAAGTCGCTCATTCATGTGGGCAATGTGGGATCATATCTCACTGTTCTTAGATACAACAGAGATCAAAAAGAAAAATGCCTGCTTGCCTTTAGTCCACAAAGGACAGGTTTCATGTTTTAGCATTCATAGGTTGTTTTTTTTTAATCTGTATTAGCTTTAATATGAGCTCAAGCATAATCTATAATTAAGCAGGCTACATACTGTTATGTATGTAGGTTTAAATGTTATTGGTTTATTTGAACTGGTCTTGTAAAATGTCAAATGGTATTGGTTTAAATAGTGCGGGAAGAAACCCTGCACTCCCATTGGCTAGCAGCTACGGCTGCAGGCTATAAGAAGCAGCCGTAGCCTTACCCGGACGGGTCCGTTCAAGCTGTTGTCACTAATAAAGCCTTTTGCTGGAACTCTCGCGTCTGACTCTTCATGCAAACATAACACTGGCGGCGAGGGTGGGATTTCCCTGAAGAGAAGCGCGACGAACAAGCAACAGAGTGAGATGGCTGCGCTGAACACCCCCAGCACCGTTCGATCCGGCGACGGAAGACTGGGAATCGTATGCAGACGGTTCCCCATGTTCCTGGAAGGGAACGATCTCGCCGGCATCCCGAGAGACAGAAGAGGCGGTCTTTCTCACACACTGCGGTCCGGCAGTCTTCAAAATGGCGAAGCGTTGGCGGGAAGCAGCGAATTGAAGGTAATGGAATGGCGAATTAGAAAGACTTTTAAGAGCCCATTACGCCCCAAGTATCGTGCCTCATTAAGAGACACGAATTTTACCGTCGGGATCAAGGGGATAGCGAGTGTTAATGACTTCGTGGCAAGCTTAAGGGACATTGGGGTGCTTGTAACTTTACCAACGTAGAGGCCATGCGTGATCGGTTTGTTTTGGGCCTTAAAGATAAGATCTTACAAAGCAAACTGTTAATGAAACCAAAATCACGTTTAAAGAGGCTATTGAAGAGGCTGTTTCAGCAGAAGCCACCAAGTCCTCAGCTGCGGCCATGAAAAAGATTAACAAGGCCTCGAGCCAGGCCTCAAGCCATTCTGATGGGGAAAAATCCTCAACAACTCATTGCAAACAAATAGACTCTGATTCGGATAGCAGTGAGGAAGAAGAGGGATTTTAAGCTCAGAATGGAGAAGAAAGAAAAGACTCTGAGAAAAACAGGCAAGGATTCTATTGCAGAGGATGTGGGGGGCCACCCCGCACTGAATGCAAGTTCTTTGACTCCATTTGCCTACGTTGAGAAACGGGGTCATATAGCCAGAGTCTGCAAATCATCCAGAACTCCACCATTTAGGAAGAAATTTCCTGAGGAAGATTTTAAGCCCAACAATTTAATTGGAAAAATGGGGTAAATTTAAAAGCAAATGGCAAGAGTGAAACTCACCAAACAATAACCATTGGTCATTCTTCACATTTAAATAGCAGAAAAGTACATGTGAAGGTGTTTATTGAAGGGAGACCGTGCCACATGGAAGTGGACTCAGGCTCTTATTTATCTATGGTGTCATGGGACACTATCCACAGACTCTTTCCAAAAATTCAGAAAAACATTTCCAGAAGCAAGCACTGACCCTCAAAGACTACCAAGGGAACAAGATTCCAGTAGTTGGGCGAGGGAATTCAACGTGCAGTTTAAAGGCCACACAAACGTTTGCCACTGACCATCGTGGACAAGGATGCCCAAGTTTGCTGGGACTTGAGTGGTTCAAGCCACTTGGCATCGAGGTGACTGGCATCCATCGTGAGCAGTTCTGACTGGGAAGAGTCCTTGAAGTCTGAGTTTCCAGAGGTCTTCAGCGAAGGACTGGGCAGTATATGGGGACCCCTATTGCTTTCAGTTTAGACCCCAAGGTGCCCCCAATTCGTTTAAAGCCCAGGAGGGTTCCATTTGCTTTAAAGGAAAAATTGATGCACAATTAGATAAGCTCATCGCCCAAGGGGTTTTGGAACCTACTGACCACTCCAGATGGGAAACACCCATAGTCACACCAGTCAAGGCTGATGGGTCAGTGAGAATCTGTGGTGACTACAAGGGGACACTTAACCACAGCAGGCGCATACCCTGTACCTGTTGTGCATCATCTGCTCCATTCCCTTGGCAGGGGTACAGTATTTGCTAAACTGGACTTAGCTCAGGCATATCAACAATTAACAGTTGATGATGCCACTGCAGAGGCACAAACAATTGTGACTCATAGAGGTGCCTTCAAATGTAAAGACTACAATTTGGAGTAGCGTGGCACCTGGCATTTTTCAAAGTCTTATGGAAAGAATGTTGCAAGGACTGCCAGGGGTAGTGCCTTATTTTGATGATGTGTTAATCTCTGCTGAGAATGACACTCAGCTTCAAGAGAGACTCAGAGAAGTCCTTACCAGATTCAGAAAAGCAGGTTTGAAAGTCAAGGAAGACAAATGCACTCTCAAAACAGACAGAGTTGAGTTCCTGGGGTACATGATTGATAAACAGGGCAAGCCTTCCTTGGCCTTATTAACTTTGCCACATGTTTCTACCTCACAAAGCATCTATTGCTGAACCCTTACATCGTTTACTTGATAAGAAGGCTGCTTGGATCTGGGGCCGGAAGGAACAGTCAGCATTTAACAGTATTAAGAGACTAATCACGTCTGATGCTGTGTTGATTCAATTCTCTGAGAATTTACCTGTTGTTCTGACTTGTGATGCATCCCTTTGGAGTGGGAGGGTTTTGAGCCACAGGCTTCCCAATGGCAGGGAAGCCCCAATTGCATTACTGCCAGCTGTCCAAAGCAGAGAGGAACTACAGCCAATTGGACAAGGAGGCCTTAGCAGTTGTTGCAGCTGTTAAGAAATTTCATGAATATCTGTATGGCAGGTCATTCACCATTGTTACAGATCACAAACCTTTGCTTGGCATGGTGGCAGGAGACAAACCTACACCTATTATCCTGTCACCAAGAATGCTGAGGTGGACTGAATTTCTTGCAGCCTACTCCTACAAACTGATTCACAGGCCTGGCAAGGACATTGGACATGCTGATGCACTGAGTCGTTGCCCACTACCTTGCCACAAGGAGGACTTTGAACTTGAGACTCACACCTTTTTCCTGGAGACCGTTGCTAAGCTTCCAGTCCATGCTGCTGAGATTGCCAGAGAATCTGCCAAAGATGCTGTGTTGGCACCTGTTATGGGCTGGATTAAGAAGGTTGGCCTCTTCAAGATCTACCTCACTTTGCCCAACCTTTCAAATCCAGGCAAACTGAATTATCTGTATTAAGAGGATGTATTTTGTGGGGTAACAGGGTGGTTATTCCTGCAAAACTGCAAAGGGAGGTTTTGGAAATGTTACATGAGGGTCATCCTGGGATTGTAAGGATGAAAGGTTTGGCCAGGAGTTATGTATGGTGGCCAGGTATTGACAAAATGGTTGAAAACTGGGTTGCCTCTTGTCCCAATTGCCAGGTAGTCAGGCCTGCCCACCTCACGCCCCACACAGGAATGGGAATGTCCTAGGGGCCCATGGTCTAGAATCCACATTGATTTTGCAGGCCCTACAAGAGGGCACACGTTTCTAGTAATTGTAGATGCATA
The DNA here is from genome assembly GCA_009733165.1 of Naja naja. Lineage (NCBI taxonomy): Eukaryota > Metazoa > Chordata > Lepidosauria > Squamata > Elapidae > Naja > Naja naja. The sequence continues at coordinate 48,943,380 of CM019148.1, read as the reverse complement.
CTCCAAATGGCTAGAGGTTATTCTCATGACTTCTACTACTACTGAGGCTGTTATCAAGCAGCTCAGAAAGCTCTTTGTAACCCATGGGTTACCAGATGTCCTTGTCTCTGACAATGGCCCTCAATTCACGTCTAACATTTTGAATCCTTTCTAGCTCAACAGGGCATCAGACATGCCCTCACAGCCCCTGGGCACCCGCCCGGCGGCCGGCTGAACGTAGTGCGCTTTACCAAAGAAAAGCTTCAGCAGCTGGGTCCTGGGGACATCACTGAGAAGCTTGAAAAGCTTCTTAGTGTTCAGCACATCACTCCTAGCCCATCAACTAACTTGTCCCAGCAGAGTTGTTAATGGGCAGGAAACTAGGTCTTCCCTTGACCGACTTCATCCCACTTATGCACCCAATACACCACTGGATTCCACTTCCAAAGTTCGTTCTTTTAGTGTGGGAGATTCTGTCTATGCTAGGAACCTTACAGGTGAACCTTTGTGGATTCCTGCTGAAATAACTCACATCACTGGCCCTCTTTCTTGGGGTTCAAACAGAGGATGGCCTCCTCTGGAGCAGGCACATTGACCAACTTAGATCCCGGTTCCCTCAGGAACATCGCCCCTGTCTCTCTCTAGGTCCCTCATCTGATGTCTCTTCTAGGGGGAAGGGAGGAACAGGAGGAATATCAGCAAACAGGAATCAACCCTGTAACGAGCCATTGGACAGGAACCATCGAACCCTGTCACAATGCCAAGATCCATCCTTAGAAGTAGAGTCATTACGACAGGAACCATCCGAACCCTGTCACAATGCCTAGATCCATCCTTAGAAGTGGAAGATTGTACATCACTACCTGACTTGGGTGTTGACATTGGAATGGAGATGGGTTGGGAGGAGAGACCAGATTCTAACAGTCTAACAGGGTCTTCTTTCACAGGAAGTCCTAACAGGGAAATGTCAGCAGACACATTTCCCCTCTCACTGGTGAGAACAATAAAGATTCTGAACCACGAAGGTCTCAGCGTGCAATAAGAGCCCCACCTATTTAAAGGAATACATTAGATAGGTTGGGGTTTGGTATGGACTGAACCTAGTGGGAGGGTGTTATGTATGTAGGTTTAAATGTTATTGGTTTATTTGAACTGGTCTTGTAAAATGTCAAATGGTATTGGTTTAAATAGTGCGGGAAGAAACCCTGCACTCCCATTGGCTAGCAGCTCTGCTGCAGGCTATAAGAGCAGCCAGTAGCCTTACCCGGACGGGTCCGTTCGAGCTGTTGTCACTAATAAAGCCTTTTGCTGGAACTCCTCGCGTCTGACTCTTCATGCAAACATAACACATACCATATAAATTAAAGCAAAATGTTATATAAGAGCATGGTGATAGCCATGGAAAGGAAGCTTATAGATATTCATATTTCACTTGTTTTAAAGGGTAAACATTTTGTATTAAAATGGCATATCTTAAATTAGCTATCTACATATTGCAAAAATATAGGAAATGCATTATCAAACAGATCAATCATATATCATAGGATTCCATAAAGGTGATAAATATGCAGATACACACACATTTGGCTAGATAGCTCTTCAAATAAATGATGCCTTTAAATCAAGAACTATATTTGACACCCAATCTTCAGCTATTCTATAATTTTCCAAAATTATTCCAAAACTTTAAAAAATGGGCTAAATTTTAGAAATAATATGAATTCATAAGTATATTTGGTAAATCTAAATCATTTATGTAAACATAATGCTAGACTACACAAGGCAGGCAGGTGTTTCATGAAGGACAGTGACTATTTGATCTAAAGAGAAAATGCTTTTTCTTTGTATCTGTTCTTCCTTTGGGATTGTGTTATAAATGGTGGCAAAATTCAAATCATTCTTCACTGAATTATCTCCTTCTGTTCTTAGCACCTTTGCCTTATATGCTATATGACAGCTTAATTTTTATTTCTTAGATTTTTATCTCTTTTTTATAATATTACAAGTAACACAAACATTCATAATACTCCTTCCTCTGCCTATTTTCAACAATGCCGTGAGGTGGATTCGGCTGAGAGAGTATGACTGGCCCAAGGTCACTCAGCTGGCTTTCATGCCTATAAAGCAGTATTTCCCACTTTGCGACTTTGCAGGTGGGGGGGGTAATGCCATGTGAGTGGTAGGTGAGCTGTGTGTGTGCTTGCCTGCTGCTTGTGTAATTGCAGCTGCATGAGCATGCTCCCCACTGCTTCTGCGGCCTAGTTGCAAACAGGCCATGGCCCAGTAGTTGGGGACCCCTGGTATAAAGGATGCCCAGCACTGGTTTCTATAACTGTACCTTAACCATTACACAATGAATGACAATTAATATTAACAGCTTTTTAAAAAATAAATGGAAATAAATAGAGTTTAAAAACCTTATTCTGTTCATACATTACATATAGAAGTAGATACAGGAGGCAGAAACATTCTATAAGTATTGTACATATTATGTATCACACTGTATGGGGCACATAATAACGTTGTTAATCTAATCACATTGAAACATAACAACCAGAACTACATCATGCATGTGTTCTAACTTAAGCCTAAGGATGAAAAACATCAAGCATCTTAAAGTGAGAAAAACTTGTTTCATCCAAGCCGTTGGTTTTTTTTTTTTTTGAGAATCAAAGAAATGCATTTGTACAAACCATTCCACAATTTATTATTTATGGATGAAATTATATGCAGATACAAGTACATACACCCTTACAAGGAGAAAATCATATTAAATTCAGCTCTTCATTTCACATATCTGCTTTATCAGTTTTATTCATTTCCTTTCCATTGCTGGATGTGATGCCAAACAATGTTCCAAACAGGACTATAAATATTTCCATAACTTTTAATGCCATAAATATCCTAATGTAGCTACTTTCATAAATGGGCTTGCTTTGTTCCATGAGGTTTTCAGATTCATTGCAAACTTTTGTTTTTGGTTTTGAGTTCTTTGTCAAGGTAATATGTAGCATAAAAGTATTCCCCACCTCTATCTTCATGGTTTGAAACCAGGATAACTGAATGAACTCTTTCTATAATATCTATACTGCATATCTTCTCAGATCTTAAGACCCTCTTTAAAAGAATAACTCAGTTTTTCTGCTGAGTGAAAAAAGATTTTTCTAGCTGTGGAATGCCCTCTCAAGAAACACCAACCACGTATCCGCTGTTTATTTCGGTGCTGAGTATCATCTTTAAAAAAAAATTCTCAGCCCTTTTGAAAATCTGTTTTACCCTTTTCAGAATCATTTTATGAACAATATGTTCTTAATTAAATATTTTTGTTTTTGTTGCTTAAAAAATATATGTTGTAAAGAATAATTTTATAAGATGATATTTTACAACTAGATTATGTACCTTTTAATGTAATTTATGTACTTGGGTAGCCATATATAGCTGTGTTTGTGTCTCTTTTCCGTGTGTTATTTTGGCTTTGACTGGGTGGACAAATAATAATATAAATGAAAGCAATGAAAGTAATAAGCTGAAAACACATGAATAGCTGCCATAGTAGAGGGTAGCACCTGAATGACCTAAGATGAGCTAGGTGACCTAAGTTCAACAGGATCAGATCTTGCAAGTACCAAGAATCATAGAGTTGTCAGCTGGAAAACATGTTTTTGACATACTTGACATACCCATTTAGCCACTATGAGCTGAGCTTGACTTGAGGACCTTCAAGTCTCCCTGGCTCAAATCCAATCAACATTTGAATAGAAAGCAGTTTGTGCAATGAGATTGCTCCAGAATGATGCAAAAATCTGTCCTTACCCAAATGTGAGCAATTTCCCTCTGTCCAGAGACATATGGAATTTCTCATTATTTTCTGAAGCATTTATTTGTTTAATAAGTGTATACCTTGATTCCTGCAGCAACAGTCTGAAAAACAGATGGAAACATTTAAAATACACATCAAAGAGTAACAATCCAGAAATTAAAACATTCCACTAAAGCAAAAAGCAATATGCTTAGGGAAGTTCTGCTTGAAGTGGCATCTTTAACAGCTACTACTGCCTCCAGAGAAACAATGTTATTTATAGAACAATACAGTAGAGGGAGGATCTCCCAAAGGATGGGTGCCACTACACAGACGTCCCATGTGTGTTTATCTTTAGACAATAATCTGTAAATTATAGGATAATCAGAAAGACTTCATCTGAAGATCTGAGCTATTATTCAGCTATTAAATAGGAGTGCCACGAGCATTGAAATAGGAAGAAAAGAGAAAGACTGATTGGGAAAGCTATTTTCAAACTATATAATTAATGCATGTAGTATGTTTTTTTCTGAAGTGAATTTTTGGATTTTGATCATCCTGTGAAGATACACTGCATATGGTTCAAAGAACTCTGTTTATGATGTACTCTCTTCAGATATACATTCCCATATTCAATCAATGTACTTGGGATATGTTATTGTGGCAGAAACTCCTATTCATGGTATTATGTTTAAAGAATAAGCAAGTGAACATCTGAAAAGAATTGTAATTGGCATTCTGGAAAAAGCTACCTTTGAAAAACTGAGTTAAATATATTTTATCAGACCAGAAGATCATTTCAGATCTTTAGTAATATTCTTTTTCACTATTTGCATTTTTGCAAGGTTCTAGTTTGAATCTGCAATAATCATATTTTAAAAATTTCATTGATATCGCTTAAGAACTATGTCATATGTTCACAGTCTAGAATCTTAAATATAGCATGTTCACCTCTTAGGGTTTATACTACAGTTTTCATGTTTCCTACACAAAGGAAACTTGTTCCATTAAATGGCAAGGGGAGACAGATAAAGAAGCCACTTATATTGCTGCCCAAAATATTGCAGGGGTGTATCCTTAAAATTATCAAAAGTTGAGGTCATCGTATAACAAAGTTGAAACTTGGTTTCTCTTAATCACCTGCTACAGGGCTCACCTTTTCATTAAGGTTGACAGTACAAAGAAGAAATTCCTAAGAACTTCAGCTGGATTTTTGATTAAACATTTTTCAGTTTGGCCTATATGACTCTTGATAGTTATTTTTGCACAACAACTCATGAGTTACCAGGATTTAGCAAAAGGGCAAGATTAATGTTTCTTAGTAATTCTTGCTAGTGGAATGTGACTCCCCTCTGAGGTTTGGAGAAAAGACAGAAAAACATGAAGCAGATGCCATTTGAATGTGGGTAGAAGCAAGGAACGGAGACTGTTCAGAAGGAGTTGGCTAAAATACATCCTTTTCCTTATTATATCAACCATTTAGCAACTGTGCTTGCTCCGGAAATACATGCATTTCATAATCAGGAATTCAGCTGGATTTCTTTTGTTGTGTCCTTTCTATGTTGGTTTCATTAGTCTGGACTACATGGTGGCTCGGCTTTTTCCCCACTGACCATGAGAAGGCAATGTAGTGCCATCCTTTGGATATTTTGAACTTTAACTCTCATCACTCCTTGACAAGGGATTATGGGAACTGTCAGCATGTGGAAGGCATTAGGTTGTTCACTCCTGCTCTGTAGTTATGTGTTGTAAGTAGTGCCCTGCTGCTACCTTTTCATTCCTTCCCCTCTATTTGCACTGCCTGTGCTAATTCCATTTGGATTTATGAGTTTGGAAAAAAACGCTTTTATTAAAGCTTAGAAAATATACACAAGAGCATGGTTTCATTATCAAATCATTTCAAATCATGGTCTTGTGTATGAGATTTCTGGATGCTCTCCTCTGAGAATATGACTGGATAGAAAGTGAAAAAATGGGAATCAGAGCAGGAGAAGAAACTTTGCACATGGAGGAAAGAAAATGGTTCTGCAACAGCTTTATCCACCCAAAGTGTTATGTATGTAGGTTTGAATGTTATTGGTTTATTTGGAATTGTTCTTGTAAAATGTCAAATAGGATTGGTTTAAATAGTGCGGGAAAAACCCTGCACTCTGATTGGCTGGCAACTACAGCTGCTGGCTATAAGAAGCAGCCGTAGCCCAGCCAAGTCGGGTCCATTCGAGCTGTAGTCACTTAATAAACTCTTCACTGAAGCTCTTCGCATTTGACTCTTCATGCAAACATAACACTGGCGACGAAGGTGAGATTCCCCTGAAGAAGAGACGACACAGAAGACAAGCAGAAGAGCGAGATGGCTGCGCTGAACACCCCCCAGCCCCGTTCGATCCGGCAGCGGAAGACTGGGAATCGTATGCGGATCGCTTCCAGATGTATTTGGAAGGAAACGACCTCGCCGATATCCCCGAGAAGTGGAAGAGGGCGGTATTTCTCACGCACTGCGGTCTGGCAGTCTTCAAGATGGCGAAGGCATTGGTGGGAGCTGCAGACTTGAAGGTAATGGAATGGCCTGATTTAGAAAAGCTTTTAAGAGCCCATTACGCCCCACAAGTATCGTGCCTCATTAAGAGACACGAGTTTTACCATCGGGATCAAGGGGAAAGCGAAAATGTTAACGACTTCATGGCAAGTTTAAGGGACATTGGGAGTGCTTGTGAGTTTACCAACTTAGAAGAGGCCATGCGTGATCGGTTTGTTCTAGGCCTTAAAGATAAGGTCTTACAGAGCAAATTACTAATGAAACCTAAGATCACGTTTAAGGAGGCCATAGAGGAAGCTGTTTCAGCAGAAGCAACCAAGTCCTCAGCAGCAGCCATGAAGAAAATTAACAAGGCCTCAAGCCATTCTGATGTGGAAAAGTCCACAACAACCCATTGCGAGCAAATAGACTCTGATTCAGACTGTAGTAAGGTGGAGGAAGGAATTTATAGACTCAGAATGGAGAAGAAAAGGAAGGACCTTGGAAAAAAGAGGCAAGAATTTTATTGCAGAGGCTGTGGGGGGGGGCACCCCTGTACTGAATGCAAGTTTTTAGACACCATCTGCCTACGTTGTGAGAAAAGAGGTCACCTAGCAAGAGTCTGCAAATCATCCAGAACTCCACCTAGTAGGAAGAAATTCCCTGAGAAGGAATTCAAGCCCAACAATTTCAGTGAGAAAATGGGGTGCAACTCAGAAGCAAATGGAAAGAATGAAACTCATCAAACAATCACCATTGGTCATTCTTCACCCTTGAGAAGCAGAAAAGTACATGTGAAGGTATTCATTGAAGGAAGACCTTGCCAAATGGAAATGGACTCGGGCTCCTATTTATCTATGGTGTCATGGGACACTATTCACATGCTACTTCCCAACATTCAGAAAAAGCATTTCCAGAAGCAAGCACTGACTCTTAAAGACTACCAAGGGAACAAGATTCCAGTAGTTGGAACAAGAGAATTCAAAGTGAAGTTTAAAGGCCACACCAAACATTTGCCCCTGACCATCGTGGACAAGGATCACCCAAGCTTGCTGGGACTTGAGTGGTTCAATCCACTAGGCATCGAGGTGACTGGCATCAATCACGTGAGCAACTCTGAATGGGAGGAGGCCTTGAAGTCTGAGTTTCCAGAGGTCTTCAGTGAAGGATTGGGCAAGTATATGGGGACCCCTATCACTTTCAACCTTGGCACCTAGATCCCAAGGTGCCCCCAATTCGTTTAAAGCCCAGAAGGGTTCCATTTGCTTTAAAGGAAAAAATTGATGCACAATTAGACAAATTAATAGCTCAAGGGGTTTTAGAGCCCACTGACCACTCCAGATGGGAGACACCCATAGTCACACCAGTCAAGACTGATGGGTCAGTAAGAATCTGTGGAGACTATAAGGGGACACTGAACCATGCGCTGCAGCAGAGCGCATATCCAGTTCCAGTGGTGCATCATCTGTTACATTCACTTGGCAGGGGTACAGTCTTTGCCAAATTGGATTTGGCCCAGGCATATCAACAACTAACAGTTGATAATGCCACTGCAGAGGCCCAAACCATTGTGACTCATAGAGGTGCTTTCAAATGTAAAAAGTTACAATTTGGAGTAAGTGTGGCACCAGGCATCTTTCAAAGCCTTATGGAAAGAATGCTTCAAGGACTGCCAGGGGTAGTGCCTTACTTTGATGATGTGTTAATCTCTGCTGAAAATGACACTCAGCTACAAGAAAGACTCAGAGAAGTCCTTACCAGATTCAGGAAAGCGGGGTTAAAAGTCAAGGAAGAAAAATGCACTCTTAAAACTGACAGGGTTGAGTTCCTGGGCTACTTGATTGACAAGCATGGCATCCACCCTACAGATGCCAAGGTTAAAGCAATCAAAGAAGCCCCTAGACCTAAATGCAAAACAGATTTGCAAGCCTTCCTTGGACTCATTAACTTTTATCACATGTTCCTACCTCAAAAGGCAACCATTGCTGAACCATTGCACAGATTACTTGATAAGAAGTCTGTTTGGGTCTGGGGCAGGAAGGAACAATCAGCATTTAATAGTATTAAAAGACTCACGTCTGATGCTGTATTAAAAGAATCACGTCTGATGCTGTACTGATACAGTTCTCTGAGAATTTGCCTGTTGTACTGACTTGTGATGCATCCCCTTTTGGAGTGGGGGGTTGAGCCACAGGCTTCCCAGTGGGAGAGAAGCCCCTATTGCATTTTACTCTTGCACTTTGACCAAAGCAGAGAGGAATTACAGCCAATTGGACAAGGAGGCATTGGCAGTTGTTGCAGCTGTTAAGAAATTTCATGAATATCTGTATGGCAGAACATTTACCATTGTTACAGATCACAAACCTTTGTTAGGCATTGTGGCAGGAGAAAAGCCTACACCTACTATTCTGTCACCAAGAATGCTGAGGTGGACTGAATTTCTTGCAGCTTATTCATACAAACTTATCCACAAGCCTGGCAAGGACATTGGACATGCTGATGCACTGAGTCGTTGCCCACTTCCTTGCCACAAGGAAGATTTTGAACCTGAAACACACACCTTTTTCCTAGAAACTGTTGCCAAGCTTCCAGTTCATGCTGCTGAAATTGCCAGAGAGACTGCCAAAGACACTGTGTTGGCTCCTGTTATAGGCTGGATTAAGAAAGGTTGGCCTCTTCAAGATCTACCTCACCTTGCCCAACCTTTTAAGTCCAGGCAAACTGAATTATCTGTATTAAGAGGATGTATTTTGTGGGGTGACAGGGTGGTTATTCCTGCAAAACTGCAAAGAGAGGTTTTGGAAATGTTACATGAGGGTCATCCTGGTATTGTAAGGATGAAGGGATTGGCCAGGAGTTATGTATGGTGGCCAGGTATTGACAAAATGGTTGAAAACTGGGTTGCATCTTGTCCCAACTGTCAGGTAGTCAGGCCTGCCCACCTCTGCCCCCACACAGGAATGGGAATGTCCTAGGGGCCCATGGTCCAGGATTCACATTGATTTTGCTGGCCCTACCAGAGGGCACACCTTTCTTATTACAGTAGATGCATATTCCAAATGGCTAGAGGTAATCCCTATGGCATCCACCACAACTGATGCTGTCATCAAGCAGCTCAGAAAACTTTTTGTAACCCACAGGTTACCTGATGTTCTTGTCTCTGACAATGGCCCTCAATTTACATCCAACCTCTTTGAATCCTATTTAGCACAACAGGGTATCAGACATGCCCTTACTGCCCCTGGGCACCCTTCGGCTAACGGCCGGGCTGAACGCATGGTATATTTTACCAAGGAGAAGCTTCAGCAACTAGGTCCTGGGGACATCACTGAGAAAGTTGAAAAACTTCTTAGTGTTCAGCACATCACTCCTAACCCATCTAATAACTTATCCCCAGCAGAGTTGTTGATGGGTAGGAAACTTAGGTCTTCATCCCACTTGCGCACCCAACGCACCACTAGATTCCACTTCCAAAGTTCGCACATTCAGTGTGGGTGATTCTGTTTCTGCTACGAACCTCATAGGTGAACCTTTGTGGATTCCTGCTGAGATAACTCAGATCACAGGCCCTCGTTCTTACAGGGTGCAAACAGAGGATGGACTCCTCTGGAGCAGGCACATTGATCAACTTAGATCCAGCTTCTCTCAGGAACATCGCCCTTGTCCCTCCCTAGTTCCCTCACCTGATGTCAATTCTAGGGGGGAAGGGGAGGAACAGGAGGAAAATCAGCAAGCAAGAATCAACCCCATGTGTAATGAGCCATTACGACAGGAACCATCCCAAAACCTGTCACAATGCCAAAATCCATCCTTAGAAGTGGAAGATTGCACATCACTACCTGATTTGGGTGCTGACATTGGGCTGGAGATGGGTTGGGAGGAGAGACCAGATTCTAACAGTCGAGCAGGGTCTTCTTTCACAGGAAGTCCCAGTGGGGAAATGTCAGCAGACACATTTCCTCTCTCACTGGGTGAGAATGTTAAAACTTCTGAACCACGAAGGTCTCAACGTACACACAAGAGCCCCACCTATTTAAAGGAATACATTAGATAGGTTGGGGTTTGGTATGGACTGAACCTAGTGGGGAGGGGTGTTATGCATGTAGGTTTGAATGTTATTGGTTTAGTTTGAATTGTTCTTGTAAAATGTCAAATAGGATTGGTTTAAATAGTGCGGGAAAAACCCTGCACTCTGATTGGCTGGCAACTACAGCTGTTGGCTATAAGAAGCAGCCGTAGCCCAGCCAAGTCGGGTCCATTTGAGCTGTAGTCACTTAATAAACTCTTCACTGAAGCTCTTTGCGTTTGACTCTTCATGCAAACATAACACAAAGGCTTACAGGTCTGTCACCATAATGCAATTCTGAACCACCATCAGAAATAAATAAGTTTGGCAAATTGATATATTTTTAGCCAAGTTAGACATTTATCTGTCTTCCACCCATTTCCTTAACAAATTTCCTTCCTTCCTTCCTTCCTTCCTTCCTTCCTTCCTTCCTTCCTTCCTTCCTTCCTTCCTGCCTGCCTGCCTGCCTGCCTCCTTCCTTCCTTCCTTCCTTCCTTCCTTCCTTCCTTCCTTCCTTCCTTCCTTCCTTCCTTCCTTCCTTCCATTGAAAGCTATTGTTTGTCAGAATGAGACATTTCAGACAGTGGCAGGATTCCACCAGTTCACACCGCTTCGGGGGAACCAGTTGTTAACTTTCTCAGCAGTTTGGTGAACTGGTTGCTAGAAGAAATCAACACGGCAGAGAACTGGTTGTTAAATTATTTGAATCCCACTGCTGATTTCAGGCTGCTTTGAAACAGTAGAGCTCAACTGGCTTTTTTTATCAGCAAGCTTTTTATCCACTGGCTTCTTTATCAGCAAGGCTCAAGCAAGAAACCTTTGAAACTACAGGGCGGTGTATGGTTAGGCACAGGTTTGATTTGATAACAGAAATGTGAAAGATTCCCTGCCTTGAGAAACTGAGTTCTGATAATTTCTCCTTGCTACTTGTGTAAAAAAAATGCTTTCAAATGGAATCAGATAAAACATGACTACTGAAACCAATAATTAATTCCAGTTTGACAACAAGCATTGCAAATTTTATAGGAAATGAATCCTACTTTGTTGTGGGATGATTTTATTTGGTTTAAGTTCAAAAAAATGACAATTCATTATTTAAAGCTTTTGCCAACTCCAGATTTCAGTTAGGAATGCGTACATTTTTCCATATAATAAAATGCTTCATTAAAAATAACCGTCAAGAGCTGCACAATCCTATGCATTCAGAATTCATTTGGCACAAAGTCCTAATTGATTTTTCCACAAGTAGAAATATAAATTCAAGGGTAGCATAAAGATGACTAACATTTTTAAAAGTTAATATTGATCAACAGTATCTATATACATTACCTAAATAAACCAATTTTTGATTAATTTTTATTTTTTAGAAATTTTTATTAATTTCTCTGAATACCTAGAATTTTTTATAGCAAAATGTCTCTATACCAATCATGATAAATTAATTATATTTCTAATTATCTTAGATTTTATGAATTTACCACCCAACATCAGTTGGCATGTGGGCATGTTCAGGCAGACAGGAAAATTACTTTCCTTTTAGACCTATAATTTTAAATTTGGGGGAAATAGTTATTGGCATGGTTCAGAAGGAATTCCTTACAAGATGGATGGATGGATAGATGGATGGATGGATGGATAGATATAGATATACATATAGATGTAGATAGCTGATAAGCTCTACAAAGACGGTCCATTTAAAAAAATGGCTGACAGTTATGTAGCATATCTTTGCTCATAGCAGTCACTGAGTCCAAGAAAATACAGTATATGATGTTATATTTATAGGCCCAGCAAACTATTATTTTTTAACTGTCTTCCTCATCTGAATAAAGGGATTCAGGAACAGGAACTGGGCAATCATAGTCTCAAGCTTGAAAACCTACAGATATTATTAAATAAATACTAATTGATTAAACTCTGCTGTTAATCTTCATTTCAGCAAATGCTCTGATCTGTTGTTAGATCTGTTTCCCTGCATTTGCTGTGTTATGCATTAGATGAACTAATAGGCAATGCATTTGATAACAGACATTTTCAGTATGTTCATCAACTACTTTGAATTTAATAAATTCTACTAATTTATTCTACTAAGGCTTCTACTAAGCCTTCTACCAAGGTTTATAGTTTAAAGACACACTCTTCTCCTTGATTTGTTCCATCTTCCAAACATCTGAAGTTGCCATTTTGTAGTACACAACATAGTTCCCTTTAATTGTTTTGGACTGCAATAAGTCCTATTAACCCAGCCAGCCTGGGCAATAGCTGGAGATCTTGAAATTTGTAACACAACATGGCCATACCTACCTGAAGGCCATAATGTCGAGAAAGGCTGATCTAGACTATAAATGCAATAATTAGCATCTTCCTGGGTTTTATTTCTTTTTTTATCTATTTCCTTGCTACCAAGAAATATGTTAGGGCGAGCTAAAACTCTAAGATGAGTAATTTTGCCAAGTACTTAAAGGGTAAAGGGCTCAGAACTAAAATTGCAGGTTCTTCTATCTCTTCTTTTTTTTTAACCATAACAATTTCTAAAAAATGTGGTTAGGAAAGGAGAAAGTCTTTTGTGTCCTTCAATCCATAGATTTGTGCTAGAAACTGCTGGATCTTTCCATTATTACACACATGTAATGAACCACCAACTAACTTGCAGTGGTCATTCTTTTGGGTAAACTTAGAACTTAACCAATTCTACTTATTCAAACCACCTATTGGAGCTTTCTTTCCTGATGGAGCAAATCTGACATGACCTTTTAATCCCAATTTCTAGCTTGCTTGTTTTCTTCCCCTTTCTTACTTATTCCCTTCTGTCTTTGGTTTTGACTAATGGCTCATGAACACTATTGACAATCTGGTACCACTTTTTGCATTTGATGATGGTAGGTCGTTTAAAGTATTTCAAGCAAACTATGCTGGCTTTATCCTCCAATACTTCAGTGCCATGTCCCACCTCTCAGTGCCTGCTATGATAGGCAGTTGCCTAACGGTAGAGCCAAGCCTAGTCTTAAAAATCTGGGCTGAACTCTTTTAAATTGAATTTTAAAATTTAAATTTAAATCCAAGCTCTTTTAAAAGATATTGATTATAGCAAATGGTGTTTAGATTATATTGCCTTGGAAGGTAGTGGACTCTTCTTCTATGAAGCCATTTAAAGAAGTTGAATGTCAGGGAATTCAGTTATAAAAAAGAATTTAGTTATATCATCTCCAAGGTTCCTTCTAGTCTTTACATGCTAGGATTCTAAATCATGCATATTTATCTCAGAAAAGTTCCATACAAAGACAAGCTGGAGGGACTGAAGTCTGTTTTTGAGCATTTTTAAAGGCTGGTGAAATTGAAGTGCAAAAGCCATTCATAATCTGTGATGGACAAGAAAATTTCTTCTGGTATCTTCAAAGACCATGGACACAAACTAAAGGAGGAGAATGGGAAAGGTTTACAGGATACATTGTTACCAAGTGGATTTGAAGGACAAACAAACTGGCTTAGAAAGACATTCTAAAAAGAATGAACAGACTTGGTTTTATAATACCCAGAGCTTTAAAGAATAGTGAAAATTAGCTTCTCTTCTTATAGGTTAAGATGTTATCACATTTGAAGGCCTGTGGGGATTGGGGTTGTTGTTCCCTCATTGCTTTTGAACTTGAAAATGGCAAGTCAGAACTAGATCAAGGCAGGAACTTCAGATGTCTGACAAAACAACACATAGATACAAAATCTTATATTTTCACATTTGCAAAATCCATCATGAATGTTTCCAATAATTGAAATGAGATTTTTAAGGGAACTGACTTTGTTTTCACATGGCTTTTGTAAGCAAGTGATCAGAAGATTCATTGTAATGGTTCCTCTGTAAGTAAGCCAAGTTTTCATGATGCCAATTTACTATATCATTTGGACGATTTACAGTTTTATTATCATGAAAATAAAGAAAATAGTTATATAATATTGGAGAATGTTACTACTGCTTTTGAAAGTTGCTAAGTCATTACTGGCAGAGTGTTTGTTGGCAATACAAAAGTGCCTTTTCAGATGCAGTATGGAAAAAATGGAATGAGGTTGTATACTATGTATTATTCATTTGTTGTTCGTGGGTATAGCCTTGGAATAAAAGTTCTATTTCATTTTCCCTGGTCTGAGAAGAAATGAATGCTCCAAATCACCAAATGAACTTATATGACTGAGGTTGAAATTAGTTGATCCTAATGCAACATCTTCACCACCATACCCCTTCAGTTGTGTATTATTTCTGCATTCAACCATATGTATTGAAGAAACTTTCTACATTGGGTGTTTCTTATTCTTGGCCTCTTGAAGATGTGTGGACTTCAACTCTAAAATTTCCCAACCAGCATATCTGGCTGGGAATTCTGGGGATTGAAATTCACATATCTTCAAAACACTGTTCTATATAATTAGCCTGAGAAAATAGAAATATTTCCATGTCAATTCACATGGTTATAGGCCATGTCTAGGAATATGCATAGGGCAGGTTAAAAAATTGAGTTGGCAGTCCTATCCATGCAGTTAAAGCCCCATCCTCTTTCTAACAAGTATTATGTCATATGCATGTATGTAGGGGAAGAGCTTTGACCATGCAGTTGCAACCATCAATGTGACTTATTTGACACCTCCAATGGAGATCACTACCCACCCATACTAACTCTGATGTTTATAAGGAACTCTACTGGTTCACACAGAAGCCCCATCTAGCCCAGCATTGCATTCCCATGGTGACTGTCTGGATGCCTATTATTTATTTATTTATTTATTTATTTATTTATTTATTTATTCGACTTGTATGCTGCCCCCTCTCCAAAAGGACTCGGGGCGGCTCACAGATAAAAGACAATACAATAAGTTAAGTTAGCTAAAATAGAATTAAATTGCAGCAAGCCGAATTAAACTAAAAATCCCATAATAAACAAAAACTCTTCCTCCAAGGAGTCAGCACAGCCCAGCCTGTTCAAACAGCCAAGTTTTTAGGTCGTGACGGAAGGTGCGGAGATCAGGGGCCAGGCGGAGCCCCAGAGGTAGTTGGCTCCAGAGAGCGGGAGCCGCTACAGAGTAGGCCCTTCCCCGGGATATCCCCAGCCGACACTGAGTCGCAGACGGCACCCCGAGAAGTCTCTGCCTGTGCGTTCGTACAGGGCAGTTGGTATTCGATGCCGGCAGTAGACGCTCCCATAAATAACCCGGACCCATGTCTTGTAGAACTTTGAATGTTAATACTAAGACCTTGAATCTCATCCGGAGGGCAACCGGTAGCCAATGCAGCTCGCACAGGAGGGGTGTAACATGGGAGTACCGGGAAGCTCCCATCACAACCCACACAGCCACATTCTGCACCAGCTGAAGCCTCCGGATGGTATGCAAGGGCAGTCCTAAATAGAGAGCATTGCAGTAGTCGAGCTGGGAAGTAACAAGTGCCTGAGTGACAGTGCACAGGGCATCTCGGTCCAGATAAGGGCACAGCTGGCAAACCAGCCGAACCTGGGCAAATGCCCCCCTGGCCATGGCCACCTGCTCCTCCATGCTGAGCTGTGAGTCCAGGAGGACACCCAAGTTCCGTGCCCTGTCCATGGGGGGCAACACCTCTCCCCCAATGACCAAAGATGGAATCTCCTGACTGGACCGAGATGTCGGTATGCACAGCCACTCTGTCTTGGCCGGATTGAGCCGAAGCATGTTCCTGTTCATCCAGATCCGTACCGCATCCAGACAACAGGATATTACGCAGAGGGCATCACTGATGTGACCTGGGGTGGAGATGTACAACTGCGTATCATCAGCATACTGATGATACTTCACCCCAAAGCCACAGATGATCTCGCCCAGCGGCTTCATATAGATGTTGAACAGAAGGGGTGAGAGAACCAACCCCTGAGGGACCCCACAAGTGAGAGCCCTCGGCGCCGACCTCTGCCCCCCTGCCAACACCATTTGCGGGCGTCCTGAGAGGAAGGAGGAGAACCACTGCAATACAGTGCCTCCCACTCCCAACCCCCCGAGACGCTGCAACAGGATACCATGGTCGATGGTATCGAAAGCCACTGAGAGATCTAACAGGACCAGGACAGAGGAAAAACCCCTGTCCCGAGCCCTCAGGAGATCATCCACCAGTGCGACCAATGCCGTCTCCATGCTATACCCGGGCCGGAAGCCCGATTGGTATGGATCTAGGTAGTCTGCTTCCTCCAGGAAAAGCGGAAACTGCTGAGCCACCACACTCTCAACAACCTTTGCTAAAAAGCGAAGGTTGGAGACCAGACAAAAGTTGTTCAACACGGCTGGGTCCAGGGTAGGCTTCTTCAGGAGGGGCATCACCACCGCCTCTTTCAGGGTGGCAGGGAAGGCACCCTCCCTTAGTGAAGCATTGACCATTGCCTGGAGCCAGCTGCTCGTGACCTCCCTGGAGGCATAAACCAACCAGAAAGGGCATGGGTCCAACAAACATGTGGTGGAACTCAGTCGTCGCATGATCCTATCCACTTCATCCTCAGAAACAGGATCGAACTCAGTCCAGATTACATTGGCCAGACCATCTGCACCCCCGGGGCAGGCCCCTGCACACTAGAGTTCAGCCCTTTCCAGATCCGAGTGATCTTATCCTGCAGGTATAGTCCAAATTCCTCAGGAATTAGGACTTGCAAAGAGAACACAAACACATCATCCTTATATGCATGTTTCCTAGAAACTAATATTCAAAGGCATTCCTCATGCTGAGAAACATGGAATCTTAGAGCTCAAAGGAGCCATTTAAGCTATTGAGTCCAACCCTACAGTCAGAGTAGAGATACAAATTACAGGATCCCTGATGATGCCTGCCTAGATTCTCCTGAACTCACTCAATGAAGAAGTTACACTGCTTTTGTCTGATGAACTCTAACAATTCTGCTAGTCTAACAGCACTGTTGGGATCTCTCCCAATATTTTATGTGTTGCTTTTGGAGATGAAGCAAAACAGGCCTTTAATACCCCCCATGCTATTTCTTCAGGCATTAGAAGAATGCTATTATATTCTCTCTGAATCTTCTTTCTTAAGACAAAATATGTCCAGTTCCTTCCATCTCTCTTCTTTGAAGTCTTTTTAGTACCTTACTCATTTTTTGTTATTGTTTTCTAAATGTATTCCAATTTGCCCAACTCTTCCTTAAAATAAATATAACTCTTATGCCAGTCATAGATGTGTTTTCCAAGAATTTACATAATTATTCTTTGTAACTCAAGTTGGAACCCATTATTACACCTTGTCCAAGTGAATTTTATGGATAAATTAATTGTTTCTTTTCTGTCTATTCTACAGTAAATCTCTCATCATTAAGTTTCACTGAATTTTCCTGAGTGTTCTGTTTTATCCATATCATGCAAAAAATTGTATACTGTTCAGCTGATCTAATAAACTGGAAATATCATAAAATCTTGTATGAATGTCAAGATATTTCATACATAGCAATGACCACTTCTGAAGCATCTTAGTACTATGTATGGTATATGACTGTAATATGTGCTTCTAGTGCCTGAAATGGTGCTGCTATTTTTCTCCTACTTCAGTTAAATGAAACTTAAAATATCTTAGAAATTTGAGATATCCCTAGAACGTATTTTGCTGGAGGGTTAATCTTTCTGGATAACACTTTGTTCTAGGCTCCTGAAATTGCAAAAAAAAATGTTTAAAATAATGAGTATTTGTGCATGCACAATCCCATTTAATTATGATAACCCACAAGTCATCTCCTCCCTGATATAGTTCATCATGGGAGAACATACTGCAAGGTATAAAGCAGCAGTGAAAATAGAACTCCAAACAACAATGTGATGCATTTGCCTAAGCTCAGGCAGAAGGGATGGAAGCCAATTTATTATCACCCCCTGCTTTATACTGTGTCAGTTCATGTGAATGTTTCATTTGCTTTTTCACATGAACTGCCACAGCATGGGTTAAATGGAGAGCTCTGTAGCCATGGTGCTAAGGATTCTCATTAGCATCAGTTGGGGAGTCATTTGGGCAAAACAAATTCCTGTGTATTCGACACTGCTGCAACACCAAGGATCTATTTGGCCTATTGTTTGCACAGAGAGCCCTTGTTCTTGTATGCTTTGGCTATAGCATTTTATGCCATGCTTCCTTAACTACAAATCAAGCTGACCATGGAGCTCCCATATACAGCATAAATTACTAGACTGGATCCAGAAATTTTCAAGCCCAGCTGGATATGGATTTTATTTCTCTAGTCAACATTCTCTGGTTTTGCATGGTCAATCCAGAAGGACACTTAGGGATTTGTTCTCCTGCATGGAAAGTTTTTGCTGAATATGTCTAATCAGTTACAGAAATTAAGAGAACAATTACATCCAGTACTGCATTGTGCCAGGTACATTAAAACCATTGTTTTTGCTATTCTGATACACCCATGAGGGCGTATCCCCCTTTTCTAAATTATTGCACTCAAAGTGAATTTACAATGGACATATATGCAATACTCTAAAATGACTTAGTTTTAAAACTCAACAAACAAATCAGAGAACAATGATAGTATTGTTCCCAAGAATTTATTATCTTGGAACAACTATCAATACTATGATTGTAGCATTAACGAATGGCATATAGCCATTCCTTCATCCCAACTAAATAAAAGCCACCAATACAACTTAGCAATGATAAAAATTAAAAATATGCTTATATCAGCAGGCAGGTACAAAATTCTAAAATGCACATTTTTAAACCCCAGATCTGGTCTTAACTTTATTATTGTAATGCTTTAGGTTTTTTTTAAATGATTGTAAGCTGCCTTGAGTTATCTCTAAGTGAGATGGATACTGTACAGCATATAAGTCTACTAAATAAATAAATAACTTCTTGCTCATCAATGACTAGAATCCAGAAATAGATATCACCCTTCATTGATCCTCCAATCATCAAAGCAATCTCCATTTGTGTTTCCCTGTTCCACTTCAAAAGTACATTTTTCCTCCTTATGTCATTTTGAATGCTGCTGTCCATTTGGGAAGAGCACTTCTGTTCACTGCAGGCTAAATCCAGCATTTCATGAATTGTGTTGGAGTGAAAAACCCATCCCTTCCACTGATCCATGAGCTTTATTAGGTTCTCTAGTTGAATCAGTTTAATGCAGTCATTAAAGCATCAGGCTAGAAATCAGGATATGGGTGACTGATATGGGCCAGTCACTGTGCCTCAGCTCTAGGTCAAAGCACTTCTAAAAAACCTTGTCAAGAAAACTGCAGGGACTTGTTTAGGCAGTCACCAGAAGTCCACATTGACTTGAAGGCATGCATACACACACACACACACACACACACACACGTCTTATACTCAATTTACCAGATATAAGGAAATATTGTTGAAGTTAAGAACTTTGCTCAAAGAGAAGATTGCCAATTTGAAATTTGAAATTAGTTGTTTTTGTTTAAATCAGAATCTTTCAAGAATATGTAGTTTCTCCCCTGTATTAAAAAAAACAATCCAGAATTTACTGCTTGAGCCAGTTATTCAGAGAAAGGGACTTATAGCCTTATCACTCACTTGGCTGTGACTTTTGATTGCAGATATGGCTTGTTTGTTTGTTTGTTTGTTTGTTTGTTTATTTATTTATTTATTTATTTATTTATTCGACTTGTATGCTGCCCCCTCTCCAAAAGGACTCGGGGCAGCTCACAACTAAAAACACAACAATGAATAAGTTACCTAAAAGCATATTAAACAAGATACAAGCCAAATTAAATTTAAAACCCCAAAGTTAAAACAATCAAACCCCTCAGGGGGTCAGCACAGCCCGGACTGCACAAATAGCCAGGTCTTTAAATTGTGGCAGAAGGTACGAAGATCGGGGGCCAGCCGGAGCTCCGGCGGAAGATGATTCCATAGAGTGGGAGCCGCCACAGAATAGGCCCTCCCCCAGGTCACTACCAAGTGACATTGAGTTGCAGACGGCACCCCGAGGAGACCCCATCTGTGCGCTCGTACAGGGCGGTTGGTATTCGATGCTGGGAGGAGTCATTCTCGTAAATACCCTGGACCCATGCCATGTAGGACTTTGAATGTTAACACCAGAACCTTGAATCTCACCCGGAGGACGACCGGAAGCCAATGCAGGTCGCGCAGGAGGGGTGTAATATGGGAGTATCGGGGGGCTCCCATCACTACCCATGCGGCCACATTCTGCACAAGTTGAAGCCTCCGAGTGGTATGCAAGGGCAGTCCTAAGTAGAGAGCGTTACAGTAGTCGAGTTGGGAAATGACGAGCGCCTGAGTGATGGTGTGCAGGGCACCTCGATCCAGGAATGGGAGTAACTGGTGAACCAGCCGGATCTGGGCAAAGGCCCGCCTGGCCACAGCCCCCACTTGCTCCTCCAATTTGAGCCATGAATCCAGGACGACCCCCAGATTCCGTGCCCTGTCCACGGGGGGCAACACCTCCTCCCTCATGACTATAGATGGAATCTCCAAACTGGACCGAGATGTCGTTATGCACAACCACTCTGTCTTGGCTGGATTGAGTTGAAGCATGTTCCTGTCCATCCAGATCCGCACCGCTTCCAGGCAACGGGACATCACAGAGAGAGCATCACTGATCTGGCCTGGGGTGGAGATGTATAACTGTGTATCATCAGCATACTGATGATACATCACCCCAAAGCCACGGATGATCTCACCCAGCGGCTTCATATAAATGTTGAACAAGAGGGGTGAGAGGACCTCACAAGTGAGATACCTCGGAGCCGACCTCTGCCCCCCTGCCAACACTGATTGTGAGCATCCCAAGAGGTAGGAGGAGAACCACTGTAAAACAGTGCCTCCCACTCCCAACCCCCAGAGACGTCGCAACAGGATACCATGGTCGATGGTATCGAAAGCCGCTGAGAGATCTAACAGGACCAGGACAGAGGAAAAACCTCTGTCCCGAGCCCTAGAGAGATCATCAATCAGTGCGACCAATTTTGTCTCCATGCTGTACCCGGGCTGGAAGCCCAATTGGTATGGATCCAGGTAGTCTGCTTCCTCCAGGAAAAGTGGCAATTGCTGCGCCACCACACTCTCAACAACCTTCGCTAAGAAGCGAAGGTTGGAGACTGGACGAAAGGTGTTCAACACGGCTGGGTCCAGGGCAGGCTTCTTCAGGAGGGGCCTCACCACCGCCTCTTTCAAGATGGCAGAGAACAGCCCCTCCCTTAATGAAACATTGACCACTGCCCGGAGCCAGCTGCACATGACCTCCCTGGAGGCATAAACCAACCAGGAAGGGCACAGGTCCAATAACATGTGGTGGAGCTCAGTCGTCGCATGATCCTGTCCACTTCATCCTCAGAAACAGGATCGAACTCAGTCCAGACCACATTAGCCAGACCACTCGCACCCCCATCCTCAGACCACTGTAAGTCTGAGCGTAACCCTTCCCGGGTCTGAGTGATTTTATCCTGCAGATACTGACCAAATTCCTCAGCTCTGCCCTGCAGAGGGTCTGCCACCTCCCCTGGCTGTAAGAGGGAGCGGGCAACCCCGAACAGGGCAGCTGGGCGATTATCTGCAGATGCTATGAGGGCGGAGAAATAAGACCTTCTCACCACCCCCACAGCTGCCAGGTAAGTCCTAATATGGGCTCTTAACTGGGCTCGGTCAGAACCGGAGCGGGTCACCCTCCACCTGCTCTCTAGTCCCCTTCTACGATGCTTCATCTCCCGGAGCTCCTTGGTATACCAGGGAGCTGACTGGGATCTGCGTTGAGTAAGGGTACGCATGGGGACAACCCTGTCAAGAGCCCCCACGGCTGACTGTTGCCAGGCAGCTGCAAGGACCTTGGCAGGGCTGTGGGTAAGGGATGTAGGAAAAAAACCCAGTTCTTCTGGGAACCTCTTAGGGTCCATCAGGCGCCATAGGCGGAACCACCTAAGTGGCTCCTCATCCCAGCGGTGTGGGGCAGCTTGGTGGAAGACCAGCCGTAGGAGATAGCTCTCTCATGTATGTTAATTCTCTCATTGTTGGCTTCTCTCATGTATGTTAATTCTCTCATGTAATTCCATGTGCAGAAATTTAGTGGATTACTCTACTGTTCCAGAGAGTGACCAAGGGGCAAACATGCTTCCACCTCTTTGCTACATGCCTGGACTAATATTCTCTGTCTCCTCCTTTTCTTCATGTTTTAAACTTTTCTTTGCTCAAGATGGAGCATAGCATTTGCTCTATCATGGAGTTACGGTCCTCATCTAGTGACATGGAAAAAATATTAAATACAGTGAGTTGTTTTCTTCTTTTTTGCAGCACTGTCATTACCACTTCATACAGTTCCAACTCTGGTATTAATTATTTATCTATCTATCTATCTATCTATCTATCTATCTATCTATCTATTTATTTATTTATTTATTTATTTGACTTGTATGCCGCCCTACTCCCTAAGGACTCAGGGCTCTTGTCAGAAAATTATCTAGCAAATGGGCCCACCTCTTAGTGGAATGATAAAAGACACACATTCCCACTAACTATGCCATCTTAGAAAAATGATAATAACAGAGAAGCTTTTGCTGGGGAAAGAAAAATTCCATCTATTTACCTCTTGCTGTATGAGGATAATAAATCAGTTTTTATGAACTGTTGTAAATCCTATTTATTATTTCTTAATAAATAACATGGATATTTAAAGCATTTGTTGATCTTCATGCAGTAACAAATTGTCAGGCGCAAGGAACCAGAGTGACACAATGAACTCATCAGTGTTAGTTCTTTATTGTAGCTTGTCTATTTACAAGAATCTTACCAGACTGCATTCTTTTGAGAACAGCCAGATAAGGGTTTCAGAGATTCTGGAGAAATGAGGTCTGCATTGCTTCCTGTTGTACAAGGACTCTAAGCTAGCCAGACTCTTCATACTTCTCCCCAATCTAGCTGGAGATTCCACCACAAACACGTATTTGAAGGACTGCCTTTGCCCTATTACATCCACCCAGCTCACCAGGATGGGAAAAAAAGACATGTTACAGGTCAGTTAAAGATGTACATCTAGTGGGGCTATGAAAAAGGGCCATCCTGGTGGTAGCAGTGTCTTTATGGAACATCATTCCCCTGGTGTATGGTTGGCCCCATGCTGTTATTTTTCCAAATGATCCTAAAAATGTAGTTTTGTCATTGAGTCTAGGAACTATGAATGGAGATGGATGAGGACATCCAAGTATGATAGAGTATTGTGAGATGCGCAGAATGGTTGAGAGCCAAGCAGTATACAAATTTAATAAATTATTATTATTTGTGGCCAATTTGGTGTAGTGGTTAAGGCAACAGGCTAGAAAGCAGGAGACCATGAATTCAAGTCTTATCTTAGCCATGAAAGTCAGCTGGTAACTTTCCAGTCACTTTCTCTCAACCCACCTCACAGGGTTCTTGTTGTGGAGAAAATAGGAGGAGAAATGTGTGTTGGATGTGTTTGCCACTTTGAGTTATTTGTAAAAATAATAAAGGTGGAGAATGAATGAATGAATGAATCCTTTTGTGGATATTTTGTTGTGTTATTACTATAAATCCCCATGAATTGGTTGATGGCAGTGGTATAAATGCAAATACCACAAGCTACTACAGAATGATAAAACTCAAGAATTGATGATATTTGAGTTAACTATTCAATCAAGATGCTGAGAAAGCAATTTTTCACAATGTGGGAAGTCCAGATGCTCTGAACCTGGATACTTCTTTTGAACTGTCTATTTACCAGCAAGTTAATTATGAGGAATTGATGGAAAAGTCTGAGAAGTACCATAATCTTAATGTCACAAGACAGGTAAAAGATGAGAAAATTACATCCAGTTTCTTATCATTTATGAGGGAAAGCAAGTATGTCAACTGAAGTTTAAAAGACCAGGACTAGTTATTGCCAGGCAAGGTTGACTTTATTTATTTATTTTATTTATATTTTTATTTATTTATTTATTTATTTATTTATTTATTTTGTCAATCGCTTACAAGATAATAAGTATAAGGATAAACATAGTTATGAATACATGAAATGAATACATATAAGAAAAATAAAAGAAACAACAGGACAGGGACGGTAGGCACGTTAGTGCACTTATGCATGCCCACTACAGACCTCTTAGGAAAGGGGTGAGGTCAATAGTAGACAGTCTAAGGTTAAAGTTTTTGGGGTTTGGGGAAGAAACCACAGAGTCAGGTAGAGTATTCCAGACATTGACCACTCTGTTGCTGACTTGAGATCATTAAGAAGCCTTTATGTTATGTCTTTGTACCTGCTTCCAGAATATTTCCATGCCAGCCTTGAAGAAGGTGTGGAGGGACATAACTCAGTCCTGAAAATGGAAAAGTCTTGAGAAAGAAACTCAAAATAACTCAGCCTTGAATTTGTATGGAATGGCAGGGTAGCCAGAGAGAAACTCTGGCAGGCTATCCAGATTCTTTACAACAGTTACCAGCCTTTCTGGATGCTTTGCCCTGTCCTACCTTGAAAGACTGACACAGGTAAAATAAAAGTTTGTTTTTCTTCTTTAGAAGAGATGGCATTTCATTAATTGCTGTAACAATGGGCCTCAGTTTAACTGCCAGGATTTCAAGGCATTTGCTTCCTTTTACTGATATAAGCATTAAGTCTGGGACAACCACAGACAAAAGGCTGGCTGATGTAGTTATTAAATGTATGGTGCCAAAACCTAAAGAAACATAGTTATTTGTTTAGCATTATTGAATTATAGGCCAGCCCCAGTGAAATTGGATAGCTGTGGGGGAGCAGAACTACTTTTCAGTACAAAGCCTCATCCAGTTACTGCTGTTGCACTTTATGTCCAAGTGAACAATGGAAAAAATTATATATCAAGTGGCACACATAAGAAGAAAATGAGGGACAATCCATTAGCACAAATGAAAATTAATGATACCTTGGGAGTTATAATGGTAGATGCTGGAGTAATGAAACAAAACATCAGTTGCTCCACAATATTTCAATGTTAAAGGCAGTGAAGATAATGATGGAGATCATAGATGAGATTTCTTATAGTTTTCCTACTCTAAAAGAGTCTGGGTGAATAATGGTATTTTGTATTTAAAAGAAAAAGAGAGAGAGAGAAGGCAGATTCAATTCTACATTATATTTAGAGTATAATAAACAAAATTGAAGTTGTTGAATGGCTATTTGTTATTCATGATTCTGTATGTGAATGTTTATTTGTGAGTGTGTTATGTCTCTAGTGTTTTCCAGTGTGGAAAAAAGGAACATAACAAATGCTACTGTTTCTTTAAAGACTCAGAATTTTGAATTAGGATGGAGTTGATCGGAAATGGGTTGTTCGCCATGATTGATCCCTAAAAGATGAACCCCTTTAAATGGAATATATATTGCATGGTAATAAATAATATTGACATTTAAACTCTCCTGTAGATCTTTGGGAAGAAATTGATTGTATCCATATATGGATATGTCACAGCTTCTACTTATTCATAAATGACTAACCTATTTTTGTGTTTAAAAAATATAAAAAGTCTAAAAGAATTTCATTTTCTCTATAATTAGACTTCATGTTTGGAATATATTCTATTCAGTCATCAGCAATGGGACCTTTTTCCATTACTGTCTATAATATTCTTCATGTTTCACAGTGAACTTTCTTCAATTCAAAACCTGAATTATACTTTTGTCAGAAAATGGATATCCTGCCCTTAATGCAAGGGTGGTTTTTATTTTTGTCACTATGTTGTTATCCATATGAACTTTGTTTCAGAAAAACAACTTTCTGGAAATCTTTTTAGAGAAGAAAGTTCAATAGACAACAGAAATGTGAGGACATTTGCTGTACCAGATTCTGGAGAAAAGTATTGCTCTTTCTCTTCCTACCATCTTCATGGATGAATCTGGAAGTGGCATTATTTATTTGTTTGCTTAAAATATTTTTTGGCCAAGTTTAAATGCAAAAAGAATGGTAGCCTTTAAAAGCAACTAGTTTGAATGAATAACCCAGAAAGCTTTTAGAAAGAACCTAAAAAGATAAAGATAACGGGGAAAGTATGTGTAGAAAGGCATAACCAGAAAACAGATTTTAGAAACAGAAAGAAACATGGGGATTCATCAAGCCCATAGACAGATACCCCTGGGTATAATCCATATGGGGGCAAATTATGCTCCCCAAAACAAGTGCATATCTATCACAAAAAACTACAGCATTTTTAGAAGAACCTGGAACACAGACAACTCTTCTATTCCACAAAAGAAGACTGGAAAGGGAAAAAGAACATTGCAGCTGGATATTTGGCTGTGTAAATTGTATTGAAAAGACAGGTTTGGTTTCCTGGACTGTGGCCCGCAGTAGCAGTGATGAAGACTGGGAGGAATGTATTGAGCCAAATCATGTCAAACATGATTGGATTGACTTTCAACTGTGGAACTATGACATATAAACTCAGAATAAGAATTTCAGATAAAAAAATGTGTGCATTACAGGAATGAAGGAGTAACCAAAATAAGAGCTAGGGAATCATAAATGAAACATGAATGCTGGGAAAATAGTAGAGTAGATTAAAGATTGATCAGATTATAAATCTTTAGAAATCAGATAGATATTATTAAAATTCTGCTTGGCAAGTACAAGTCTTGTCAGACTAATCTTATTTTGTTTGTTGATTGTGCAATTTCCTTAGTAGATTGTGGGAATGCTGTAGACATAACATATCTTAACAAAGTATTTGACAATGACATTTTGTTAGCCATCATGGTGCTGAGGGTGTAGAGTCTAAATGCCTGTGTTTGCTTAAAGATTTTGGCATGTTACAGATGATTGGTAGTTTCTTCTTTTTGTTGGGATTGTGGAAGAGTCTCTAGAGCTCACCTTGTGAAAGGACCAAACAGGACAATCTGGCCCAGATTATTGACATTTTATGCTGGGCTGCATGATGATATAATTGGTAGTCTGTACAGTTGTGGAGACCCACTCCCCAAGTTGACTTTGAAAATCTAGTCTGGGAAGCCTGAGCTTGACAGCATCGAAGGTAGGAATTGAACAGGACACCACTGGCAGATGGATTGAGAGATTGTCAGATTGCTGGGTCAGCTGTCTCATTAAAAAGTGGGCAGAACCTGGGGGGCTGGAGTGAAGAAAGATGCCAGTGTTAGTGCAGATGAAAGAGAAACCTCTGCTGTATTTCACAAAGCCCTGCAACCCAGAAGGATAGTGAGAAGATGCTAACAGAGCTGGGATGTGGATAAGAACTATCTGCCTGTTAAGATCCTTAAGAGGGAGAGGTTTGCTATTGCAGACACAGGATCAGATTGGACTGGTTCCAGGCCCTGTAGCTGCATATCACAATGATGGCTAGAAGAAAATATAATGGGAGATGGGAAAAAGATTATTCACAGGGACCAAGACACAGACATCTTGTTTCTTGGCACATTCCAGTCTGCCATTCACTATTCTAGGTCCAGGATGGTAGGCTTTTGAAGCCTGGGTTGTTGGCTGATGCTGATGAATGCTAGATCAGTTTGTAATAAAGCTACCTTGATTCACAACTTAATTGTCAAGGAAAGGCTGATCTAGTGTGCATTACCAAGATCTGGCTGGGATAGGAGGGCAGGGTTCTGCTCTCTAAGATCTGTTGGCCGTTTTTCACATTTGGCACCAACTGAGACCCCAGAGAACACGAGATGGGACAGTAGTGATAATCTGAGATAATTGGAAAGCATCCGGAAGGCTTGTTCTGCAGACTGCCAGATGCAAAACGATGTTTCTTAAGTTAGGTACTGATAAGGAGCAGGTGGGATTGTTGCTATTGTATCAGCCTCCCTGCTGTGTGGCAACTTCCCTTCCTGAGTTCTTTGATTCCATGGCTGGGTTGGCAGCGGAGTTCCCTGGACTTATGGTCCTAGGGAACTTTAATCCACCATCACTGGGCACAGGGTCAGAAGCACTTCAGGAGTTCATAGCTCCTGGTGCAAAATGCAGCTCTGTGCATAATAAATCGTGCCAGCTATATAGTACATGTAATACCACTACTCCTTGAGCTGCACTGACTTCGAATTTGTTTCTGGGTGCAATTCAAGATGCTGGTTGTCACCTTTAAAGTCCTATATGACTTGGGACTTGGTTACTTTCTTTTTCCAAGTGTTTCTACCCATCCAACTCAATCTAACTTGGGAATGCTACAGATCCCATCAAAGAGTGCCAATTAGTGGGAACTGGAAGATGGGCTATGTTGCCAAAAAAGGCAATGCAATTCTAACCTGCATCAACAGAGGCATAGCATCAAGATCACAGGAAGTGATAGAACCACTCCATACTGCACTATTGAGGCCTATCTGGAATACTGCATCCAGTTCTGTTCACCATGGTAGAAAAAAAATGCTGAGACCATTGTAAGACTGCAGAGAAGAGCACAGAGATGATAAGGGATCTGGAGGCTAAATCATACAATGATTGGCTAAGGGAACTAGGTATGTTTAGCCTAATAAAGAGGAAGGCTTAGGGGAGACATGATACCAGTCCTCCAATACTTGAAGGGCTGTCATAGGGTAAAGGGCATTGATTTATTCTCTGTAGCAACTGATGGCAGAAAAGAAGCAATGAGTGGAAACTCATCAGAAGGTGATTTTACGTGGAAATAAGGAAGCATTTTCTGACAGTGAGAATGATTAATCAATGGAACAACTTGCTTCCCAGAGTTCTAGGTGCTCCATTGCTGAATTTTTTCAAGAAAAGATTGGACAACCATTTGTCTGGGATAGTATAAGGACTTCTGCCAGGGTAGAGGGTTGGAGGGGAACAGGGGTCGCCAACCTTTTGGACCTCAGGGACCAGCAAACTCATAATTTTAAATCCTGCAGACCACTAATATGAATTTTGACTGACGATGGCTTGCTGACGTTGGTGGGAAAGTCGGTCCCATATTCCAAAGCTGCAGTAGTCACAGGACTGGCCCTTTAGTCATCCCAGCTGCTCCTCCACCTGGGTGCACCGGCCTGCCATGGACTGGAGGAGCTGCTCCGGGATGACCAAAGGGCCTGTCTTGTGACTACTGCAGCTCTGTAATAGGGACCAACTTTCCCACCAACATCAGCAAACCACCTCGGGATGGATTTCCCTTCCCCGCCTTTGGTCTTACCTTCCAGTTCCAACTCGCATGGCTCTACTCAAGGTAAGGTTTGTGCTCAGCCAAAAGGTGGGGGACCAGCAGGTGGGCGGGCCATGTGGGCAGTGCAGCCTGGTGTTCCCATGCAGCCTGGATTAATTGCTTTGGAGGAAGTGCTTTGGGGGGGGGACATTTCTCTGTGGACCACCAAAATTTTCTCATGGACCACCAGTGGTCCCCGGCCCACTGGTTGGTGACCACTGGACTAGAAGACCCCCCAAGGTCACTTTCAGTCCTATGAATATATAATTTTTGATTAATCTGCTGCTGATCATTTTTTCTATAACCTTTATTGAATTTTTGAAACATTAAAATACAACTAAATTTTAAAATAGTTTACAAATCTCAATCATCTTTTACAGTACTAAGATATCTTTGTTACATAAACACATTTCCGTACATTTCTAGTTATTCATATACATATCTGTATCTTCTTCTAATCTGTACATTTCTTATTCCTATTGTCCATCCATTGGTACCAATTATCCCAAACTGTATAATATTTTGAGTCTTCCTTGTTCTTTAACTCTAAGGTGAGTTTATCCATTTCTGCACAGTCTAAAATCTTTTGGATCACTAAATAGTCTGACGGCATGGTGTCTTTTTTCAGCATAGTGCAAGTGCAATTCTCGCTGAACAGTTGCTGGTTGTTTTAGTGCTTTTAATTATTTTAGAAGTTTAGAAGTTTAAACTGCCCAGAGTCATGAATGAATGAATGAATGAATGAATGAATGAATGAATGAATGAATGAATAAACAAACAAATAAACAAATAAATAAAGCAATTTATTGAAATTTGGGCTGGTTGGTCTGGCTATCTCCCCATTTATCATTGGTTCTTCATCAATCGAGTGAGATACGACAAAAGAAATGAAAGTAATGCTTTTCAGATTTCCTGATACCACACTACTGGATGGGAAAACTAATATTATAAAAGGCCAGAATAAAAAAAATCAAAATGAATTTGACAGATTAGAAAAATCTGCTGCAAAAAGCAAAATGAAATTTAATGGAACTTAAATAGAAATTTAAGAAATCCCCACTTTATGCAGAAGAAATAAGATCTGAATGAGACCTAAGACAAACTGAGAGTGGTCAACATCAGAGTTGATATTCAGCAAATTCTGACCAGTTCTGGAGAACTGGTAACGGAAATATTGAGTAGTTCAGAGAACCAGCAAATATCACCTCTGACTGGCCCTATCTATTCTCTGCCTCCTGAGTCCCAGCTGATCGTCTGGGTCTTCTTTTGTTGTCCTGCACAGGACAATGGAGCTGGAAAGCAGGTTGGTGGTGGGGGGAGAGAATGGGATTTTGCAGTAACCTTTCCCCAGGAATGGGGAGGGAACGAAGATTTTACAGTATCCTTCCCGTGCCATGCTCACCAAGCCATTCCCACAGAACGGGTTTTTTGAATTCCATCACTGGTCAACATCTAAGATGTTACAGACACCATGAGATAATTGGGAAGCATCCAGAGGCCTTGTTCTGCAGACTGCCAGTTGCAAAATGCTGTTTCTTATGTTAGGCACTGGTAGGGAGCAGATGGGATTGTTGCTATATTAAGGCATCTAATAATGCTAATCCTGATGTCTGTAACATCTTAGATGCCTTAATATTGTCCTTTGGTCAGCTTTGGTCCAGACCCTTGCTTTACCTTCATTTGCTATTATTTTCTGTTTATCTTGTCACCTTTGAATGAATAAACAGAAATAGCCACTCCCTTGCTTACATTGCTTTCCTTTTAAGTGGTTATACAGATTAGAGCCAAGGGAAGAATGCAAAGTATGCATTAAAAGAGTACTCCCCATATACACTCCTTCTCCAAAATGTGGAGCCAACAATTTTCATCAGCCATGTTTCAAAATGTATTCATGCCCACAAGTCATAACTGTACATTTCTGCCTTTTACTCTCTCCTCCTCCTCCTTCCTTCACAAACAAGAAAAGGTAAAGGTTTCCCCTGTCCAGTCATATCTGATTCTAGGGGTTGGTGCTCATTTCTATCCTAGCCAAGGGACCCATTGTTGCTTGAAGATGCTTCAGTGGTCATGTGGCCTGCATGTCTATGTCATGGATCTAAAAGCAGTGCTGTAAAAGCAGAGACCTTTCTATATTTTCTGGTCTAAAATCCTGCTGACTTTTTTACCTCACCATCTTAATAAGCATCTCTGATAGGCAGCAAATTACAGCCCAGAAGATCTCTCCAAAAATAAGTCTTTACATTTATACCATGACATACCACAGAGCAACACCAGAATTGGGTCAGGTTTCACAGCCCTGTAAGGGTGCCAGGGGTCTTGTGACATGATGTAAGGGGAATGAGATGGAGTGAAAGAGCTTTTAATGTAAAGAAAGGCAGCTTGAAAAATGTTTGCCTGGAAGGAAGACATTGCTGCTGTACAGTGTATGGGAGAAATAGAGAATTTGGTCTTATGATACACTCTTAATTTGTCTCTGTTCCCCTTATTCCAGTTGAAGTCAAGGAGATATTATTAAAAACCATCCTATCCTCTTAGCAGCTATGCCTGAGGCTACAAACATATATTTCCAGGTTCTTCTCTAGAATACCAATATTGCACAGAGAGGAATATAAGATTTCTTGTAAAGAAATGTTGCTTACCCGTGAGCTTAAAGGGTTTCCTTTCTCCAAATTGCATAAAGGCATGGTTTGAGCAGACTCATTGATCTGGGATTAATCCACATTTTCTTTTAAATATAGGACTGGATAAAATTATTTATCTGCAATCTCAGTCACTATAACAAATGATTAGATATATGTTTATAAATCCTTCATTTTTAAACAACATTATAAACATTGTTTGAAAACTTCAAGTTCTTTTCTGCCATGTAATAAAAAGCACCGAACTGTAGCAGCAACATAAAGCTGAAATATTTCCATATATTGGTAGCACTATTGTAAGACATATAAAATGAGAGAGAAGGATATAAAAACTATCAATAAATGCACTGGTCATATGGGATGTTGAAATACAATCACTATATTGCTATTACCCCACTTTATACAATTAGTCAGAAAAGATACTGTAGTAGAGAAAAAGCATACATTTCTGTTACCAATTACATCCAGGGTTTTGTTTTGTTTTGTTTTTTGAGTAAAGGTAGTCCTGGTATGTATGATGTTTTTTACATTTCTTTTTTTTAAGGAAAAAGTTGATATGAAAAGTCTTAGTCAATGGTCTTAGTCAATGGTATAGGCTGACAACACTCAATTAACAGTAATAATCTATCAGCAATATGTTGAGGAGTTAAGGATTAATAAATAATCACCAAGTTTCTGACAATTTTCTTCTTGGTTTCATCTATGTTCCCACCCCCTCTAAGATAGTGAACATGGAGGAAGCAGGAACATTCACACAAACAGGAAAAAGAAAGAAGGTTCCAGAGAGGTACTAAAAACAATTTTTTGAAATTCCAATGTATTTTGAGCCAGAAAATTCAATCTCTCAAAGAACATTTCAAACCATTATATATACTGGCTAAAAGTATAACTATCTTATGTAAAATTTCAAAGTATTGTTGTAAGTACATCTACTAGCAAGCAAATTACACTAAATTCAATAAAATACATATGCTTCCATTTGACTCTCACAACCTCCCCCTCCAAACAAAAAGAAAGAAAAAAGCTCTTATGACTTGAAATGATTTGAGCCTTAGGGCTAAGCCATGCAAAGCTCAATTCTTTTTCACAGTTCTGTTGTTTAACACAATTCATGTGGCTATCCATGGTACATTGGGGAAACTAAAAAGATTAGAGGTGAATACATCAAGAGAGTGAAGAAGATCTTAAAGAAGTCCAAACTCAATGAAGGAAACACCATCAAGGCTATCAACATCTGGGCAATTCCAGTCATTAGATACACAGCAGGAATAGTGGACTGGACTCAAGCAGAACTAAGAGCAATGGATAGGAAGACCAGAAAAATAATAACGTTCATGGCCTTCATCCTCACAGCGACGCTGACAGACTCTACTTAACAAGGAAAATAGGTGGGTGTGGAATGTTGCAAATAATCAGATAGTTGAAAAAGAAAAACGGGTTTTGGAAGAATATCTGAAGGACAATGAAGAAAATGTACTGAAATTTTTATGCCAGGAAGGCTTACTGACTATTGGAGAGACCAAACTGACCTACAAGAAAGACCAAATGAAGAACAGAATGGAGGCATGGGAAGACAAAGCTCTACATGACCAGTACATTTAAAAAATAGTAGGGAAAGCAGATAATAACAAGAACTGGCAATGGTTAAGATCAGGAAAGTTAAAGAAAGAGACATAGGGACTATGGTAATTCTGGCTGCACACAACCAAGCCTTAAGAACAAATGCATACAAAGCCCCAGAATTGAGAAGACAGGAACAGACAGTAAGTGTCACCTATGCAAAGAAGCTGAAGAAATAGTGGATCACCTGGTAAGCTTCTACAAGAAGATCTCACAGACTGACTACAATCAGCGGCATGACAAAGTAGCAACAGTGGTGCATTGGAAGATCTGCAAGAAATACCATTTGCCTGTAAGCAACAACTGGTGTGACCATAAAATAGAGAAAGTCATAGAAAATGAAGAAATTAAATTGCTCTGGGACTTTAGAAATCAAACAGATAGGCACGTGCAACATAACACCCCAGACTTAACAATTGTCGATAAGAAAGACAAAAAAGTCTGGATAGCGGATGTGGCAATGCCTGGAGACAGTAGAAGAGAAGAGAAAGAATTAGAGAAGATAACAAAATACAAAAACCTACAAATAGAAATAAAACGACTGTAGCAAAGGCAAGCAAGGGTAGTACAAATAGTAATAGGCACCTTGGTGTAATCCCAAAACAACTGGAGCACTACTTGAACACCACTGGCATTGACAAATTTGCCAGCAGTCAATTGCAGAATGTGTCTTTACTTGGAACAGCTTCCATCCTGCGATGATATCTGTAACACTGTCAAACATCCAGATTTGCCTATCTCAGGTCCTTGGTAAGGACTCAGTAGGTAGACAAAAATTGCCAAACCCAATCTGAACATCTGGCTGACAGAAGTGATTAATAATAATAATTAATATAGAATAGAATAGAATTCTTTATTGGACAAGTGTGATTGGACATACAAGGAATTTGTCTTGGTGCAAATGCTTTCAGTATACATAAAGGAAAAGATACATTCATCAAGAGTCAAGAATCATAAGGTACAACACTTAATGATAGTCATAGGGTACAATAAGCAATCAAATCATACTAGGAAACAGTCAATATAAATCGTAAGGATACAAGCAACAAAGTTACAGTCCTACAATCACAAGTCGGAGGGGATGAGTGATAAGGAGTGATGTTAAGATTAACAGTAATAGTAGTATAGACTTTGTAAATAGTTGGACAATGTTGAGGGAATTATTTGTTTAGCAGAGTGATGGCGTTCGGGAAAAAACTGTTCTTGTGTCTAGTTGTTCTGGTGTGCAGTGCTCTATAGTGTCATTTTGAAGGAAGGAGACAGTTTATGTCTGGGATGTGAGGGGTCTGTAAATATTTTCACAGCCCTCTTTTTGACTCAGGCAGTATACAGGTCATTGCTTGAAGGCAGGTTGGTAGTAATTGTTTTTTCTGCAGTCATAATTATCCTCTGAACCAAACCAGACAGTGATAGAGGTGCCGATGACAGACTAAAATAAATAAATAATAATAATAACAACAACAGCAACAGTAATAGCAACAACAATGCAAGAAGTTATATATAAGGGAATATATATATAGGAATGAACTTTATAAACAATAGAAGTTGGAAAAAAGTTGAATCTTCTCCTGCACTCTACATATATCGTCTTGATCCAGACTGGGTCAGTGTTTGTTTATATTCAAGTAAAATAAAAATGGAAGCGACATAGGATTTTTTCCTCATTAAAATTTTATAGCTTTTCAGCAAATATTCAAGTTTCAAGAGAAAAAAATAATGTATTTTTGCATATGTTTTCCCCAATTTTGATGGAAATCTACGTAGAAAAATTCATTTAGGAAATTATAAAAATTAAAGCAAGAATGTGTCCTCCATTATAACACTGAAGCAAAATTCCCAAAGTCCATTAAAATTATAATCCTATACACACTTTATTTTTATTTATTTTATTTATTTATTTTTGTCAAGTGATTATAAGATAACAGGTATAAGTATAAACATAGTTATGAATACATGAAATGGATACATATAAGAAAAAAAAAAGAAACAATAGGACAGGGACAGTAGGCACGTTGGTGTGCTTATGCACGCCCACTACAGACCTCTTAGGAAAGGGGTGAAGTCAATAATAGACAGTCTAAGGTTAAAGTTTTTGGGGTTTGGGGAAGAAACCACAGAGTCAGCTAGAGTATTCCAGACATTGACCATTCTGTTGCTGAAGTCTATTTCCTACAATCAAGTTTGGTGTGGTTTACCTTGAGTTTGTATCTATTGTGTGCTCTTGTATGGTTGTGGTTGAAGCTGAAGTATTCATTGACAGGTAGGATATTGCAATATATAATTTTATGTACTATACTTAGATCGAACCGAAGGTGGCGTAGTTCTAGGTTGTCTAGATCTAAAATTTCAAGTCTGGTGGCATAAGGTATTCTGCTACGAGTAGAAGAGTGGAGAACTCTTCTTGTGAAATATTTCTGGACTTTCTCAATTGTATTAATATCAGATATGTAATGCGGGTTCCAGACTGATGAGCTGTATTCAAGTATTGGTCTAGCAAATGTTTTGTATGCTCTAGTTAGTAGAGTATTATTACCGGAGAAAAAGCTATGCAGGATTAAGTTTACAACTCTTAATGCCTTTTTGGCTATGTAGTTACAGTGGGCTCTAGCACTTAGATCATTTGAGATGAGTACTCCAAGGTCCTTGACAAAGTTTGGGTCATCAACAAGGTCTTGACTATTCAGCTTGTATTTTATTTTTTTGATTTTTTTTTTGCCAATATGTAAGACAGAGCATTTAAAAACATGGCTGTTCCAACCAGCCTACCCGGACTGATGGGGGGGGAGGGTTTTTAGTTGTAGTTTAAATTTTAACGGTCTTATGAGACTTTTGGGTTCAATAGTTTTTTAATATTTGTATTATTATTTTTATTATTGTAAGCCGCCCTGAGTCCTCAGGGAGATAGGTCGGCATATAAGTCTCATAAACAAACGAACAAACAAACAAACAAACAAATAAATAAATAAATAAATTTGTTGAGATTTGAAGTTGCCATTTGTTTGACCATTCTGACATATAGTCGAGGTCTTTTTGAAGGATAGCAGTATTGCCGGTGGTGTTGAATAGCTTTACATCATCAGCGAAAAGAACGCAGTTGCTCTTAATATGATCACACAGGTCATTTATGTAGAGTATGAAGAGAGTTGGTCCTAGAACGCTGCCTTGATTGACCCCACTGTTGACAGGTACAGGATTTGATAGGACACTCCCAATTTTGACCATTTGTTGTCTGTTTTACAGGAATGCTTCTATCCAGTTATGCAGGTGTCCAGAGATACCATAAGATTTTAGTTTTAGGAGTAGTTTGTTGTGTACCACTGAATCAAAGGCTTTACAGAAGTCTATGTAAATTGCATCTATTGCTTTGCCCTGATCGAGTTGTGTAGTCCATATGTTTTTGCAGTGTAAGAGTTGCAGATTACAGGATAGTTTTTTTTCCTGAAACCAAATAGTTTATTAGAGAGTAGGTTGTTTGTCTCTAAGTGGAGGATAATGGATTGGTTAATAATTGAATCCATGACTTTACAGTTGATGCAGCATAAAGAGATTGGTCTGTAATTTTCAACTAGACTGGGGTCTCCCTTTTTGAAGATGGGGATTATTTGGCAATACATTTTTCCAAACTCAGCAGGACTTATTTTAAAATAAATACCTTAGGATCCCATTACATATGCATTCATAATATGAAAGAGAGTAAGCCAAAACATCACTTGTCATCTAACAGCTCATTTTGCAATCTGCAGATTTGATATCTCCTTTTTGTCAATTTTTGGATTTGGGGGATGGGGAGAGGACTGTTTATAATATGGGTGAAGTTTTCCATTCTCTGGAAAAGAAGAAGGGAACACTTTGCTGCATTTCCAAAATAATTTATAAATGTCACTAAGAAAGAAAGAAATCCCTTATAACCCTCTAGTCCCAGTAAGATTAGTTTACTGCATACTGCTAAAGTCTGTTTACATTAAAATTACATACAAAGCTTTTGCTTGTCCAAGCTGGGTCTGATAAGAAATTTCTAACCTTGTATGCTTTCCCTCAAGGGGGAAAAACATGTTCAATTAAAGAACGTCCCAACATTCACATCAAAAGTACATAATAATTATGTTCAGATGTGTTCACAGATGTAGAAGCAACAAATGCTTCAGTGTTTTTAGTTGTCTTTCAGGTTTTCCTCCTGCAATCTTTCATCTAAATCTCTTGAGTCTCAAAAAATGGGGCTGGGAGAGACAGTGTAGGAGAAGAAAAAGAGAGGGGGGAAGGGAGAGAGGGAGGGAGGGAGAGAAGGAAGGAAGGAAGGAAGGAAGGAAGGAAGGAAGGAAGGAAGGAAGGAAGGAAGGAAGGAAATTTGTTAACCTGTCTCATCTTCTATATGAACGCATGTATCTGCATGTCTCTAAAATTATATGCTTCTATTCCTCAAAATAGTGAATCACAAATAATTAATTTGTATCTCCTGTCACTCATGGATATTGTGAGAATACATTTGCCCATTTAACCCCACACATGGCTAATTCCTTCTGCAGAAAGAATGGTTTAATAAAAGTGGAGAATTTGAAATAAGTTGGCCTGTTGGGTTGAATTTCATGTTTGTTTGTGCTAGATTTTGTTCCTTCTTTCTGTTATTCAAATCAGCAACCCTACTTGTATTGAAAAGGTTTCTGCAGGGCAGAGTTTGTTAAGCTGCCTCAGTAATATGATCCCCAATGGCTTTTGAAAACCTTGAAAGAGTAAGGAGCATACAGAGATCCTGACTGGAATCTATCCATTAACCTTTTCACCTAGCCTACATTTGGAAGAGCTATGGCATGTAGGTTAAAAATGCCTGTCATTTTCAAGAGACAGGAATCAGTTCCTGCCAGAGTAAAGGTGAGTACATAGTTGAGCATACAGAGAGATGGTTGCAAGATTGCTCCTGGGATGAGTTGGCTGAGCTGATCGGTCAGAGAGCCACCCAGAATACAGCTAGCTTCACACATGATACTACAGTAAGTCAAGATTTGTTTAAGTGCGAGTTTTTGAATAAACTACACTTGGCAACATTTGAATAAAATATTACGTCAGAATAGCTGGAGTCATGCAATGTGCTATGCGAAAACCAAACCAAACATATTTTGATTTTGTGTGAAGTATGAATTGCACATCTATGCAGAATCCCATCTATGGTTCTGATAAAGAATCTGTTAAGTTTGCATGAAGAGGCAGACGTGGAGTGCTTCAGCTCTTAAGTTTATTAGTGACTTCAGCTCAGAATGGACCCGACTGGCTTTGCTGCGGCTGCTACTTATAGCCGGCAGCCACAGCTGACAGCCAATCAGAGTGCAGGGTTTTCCCGCACTTTTTAAACCAATCATCTCCAACACTTTACAAGAACAATTCAAACTAAACCAATGATTTCAAACACTACATACATAACAGAATCCATATCCCTTTATAGTGTTCATCAGTTCAGCCCTGGAATTTCAGTTAAGCCTTGGAACAGTCTTCTTTGCTTACCAGTAAGAAAAATAAGCTGTGGATAAACGTAACAATTAATCCCATTGAGAAAATTGTAACTCTGCATCAGACCTAAACTCAGTCTTAAACTCATAAGTGAAATAATCAATACAATTTGATTATGCAATGACAATAAAAGGGAATTCTGAGCTGGAAAACACCTTAACATCTTGATAACTGATCAAAAACTTTGAAACACTGTTGCAATATAAATTCCATATGGGTATCTGTGGGTATGTACATGCATATATGTGCCTTCAAGTCAGTGTTTACCCCTGGCAAATGCCAGGACAAGTCCCTGTGGGTTTTTTGGCAAGTGTTTTGGAAAGTGGTTTGCCATTGCCTGCTTCCTGGGGCTGACAGAGAATTACTGGTCCAAAGTCACCCAAGCTTTTTGATTGAAGCAGGACTAAAACTCACAGTCTCCTGGTTTCTAGCCTGGTGCCTTATCCACCATACCCAACCAGCTCTCAATTCAGTATATAACTCAATAGAATTCCATATGTACAGTATGTAATGTCTGACCCAAAGGCCTTCACAAACAAATTCACAAAAACTCAAATAATTTAAAATATAAACCTAGACCCCAACAAATTTTTATCAGCTTTGGACCACTGCATCCAAATTGTTAAACTAGGATGAATCACTCAGAGGAAAGGAACTGGAATGAGGTTGGGATGGGGAATATCCAGGAAGGATAAATGCAGATGGTGGACGAGAACTGCCACAAGGTTATACAAAGATGTGAATAGTCTTTCTCTAAAAGTCTTAAATTTTCCAAAGTTGTTTATTGCTCAGATACAGAACAGTTTTATTTGTAAGCACCACTTATGTTATGCTGTTTAAGGGTCTTGCTCATCAAAATTGCATTTTATCACAAATCAGAAATCCAAGAAAAAAAAATACTGAAATAACATTGGCTAGATAGATACTACCAGCAGAACTGGCAAAAAGAAAGCTCTTCCTGCAGCCTTGATTAGCTAGTTAGGCTATCCCTTGGGTGTTGAAAGACAGAATGCATGCAACAGAAACAAAAGTGAACAAATATTTTATGTGCCAAATTACATGTGGTGCATTTCTGGGGGCCCCCACAGCTCTGCTATTCACAATAATTATGCTTCTCTCTCTCTCTCTCTCTCTCTCTCTCTCTCTCTCTCCTCCCTCTCTCTCTCTCTCTTCTCTGTCTCCTCTCTCTGTCTCTCCTCTTTCTCTGTTTGTCTCTCTAATTTGTCACATACATACACAGAGACTTCAATACACCCCATTTTTTGCTTTGCTTGATTTTCTCTGTGATCAATCAAGTTACTCAGAAATAAGTTTTGCTCAAATCAAGGAAATATATTCCAGTCAATAGGTATGAACTATAGATATAGATGGATATTTTTGTCCCTATAAATTATTCATATCATTTTATCCTTGAAGGATTTTTTGCAAACATATCCTAGTTAAAACATGGGAGCAGACATAAATTATACAGGAATGATATATGATTCTACTCTTTCAATATTTAAAACAATATTTAAAGCCACCACTGAAGATCTGAATTTTAAAAACACAATGGCAAAAAAATAAATATTCTTGTTGTACAATTTTCCTTTTCTAAATCTCCCTCCACCCAATATTTTGATGCTAGCTCCATGGAGGGCAAATAAAAGGGGGAGTAGCACCCCGGTAACCCCGGTAACCCAAAATCCAGTTTTATGCAATGTATATTTACAATAAGGGGTGGTTGAAGGAATGTTAATAGCCAAAGCTGCTCCTCTAGTTAAATTAACTGTTTTTAATATAAATAAACATATCACATAAGTAATATGTGGTCTTGCCCAGAGCTTCAAGATTGTTCTTGATCTCAAAATAGATTCATTTCTTTTACTGGACTTAATCTTAAGCAATTGGCTTGAGAAAACACAATCAGACAATGATGGTAAGCAATCCTTAAATAGTATGCTGATTAATCCATGTTTTTCTTTCTACAGTTCTTTGGTTTAACCACATAGCTTTGTATGTTCATAACAAACTTAAAATGCTTACAGAATTTCAAAACAATAAATATACATAGATTTCTGCCGTCCCCAAGGACTGTGAAAAATTACGTTCTAAATGTAAATGAGTCTAATATACCCTGCCAAATTTCAACATTTGATTTAAAAATTATTATTCATCTATTTACGCCTTATTATCAAAACAAATAGTGCCTTTCAACTTGCACATGATATTGGCTGCCTATATGTCATACAGCAAAGGTTGTCAACATTTACACAATGGTATGATTTGAAACTGGGCCAAGCCCAATAATATGCAATGATTATAAAGTCTTACATATGGGAAAGGGGGAAAAAATCAAATATGTAGATAAGGTTAGGTAAACATGGATTGATGGCAGTGTGTGTGAGAGGGAGCTGGGGTTCTAGTCGACTACCAGATGAATATGTTCAAGTCCAGGCTGCATTAACAGTACTTCATGCAGATTATGAGAGGCATTAGTTCCCTTAAATAATAGTAATGTTGCATTGGTAAGACTGCTTTTGGAATACTGTATCAAGTTCTGGGCACTGCCCTTGAAAAGAGCATGGAGAACATGGGATGATGTCAGAGGAGAGCAAACAGAATAATTGGCTGACTATGTGCCACCAAATCAGTGTCTACACTGATTTACTCCAGAGGAAGAAAGTCTTCCTCTCTTCTAAAAGGGCACCTATTGCCACTATAATTGAATCCATCCACTTTGCTGCTGATTGTCCTTTTCCTTTCTTTCCTCCTAACTTTCCCAGAATTATGGACTTCTCCAGGGAACTAATGAGTGTCTGAAATAGACACAGCCTTGGTGGTGCAGGGTGTTAAAGACCTAGCACTTAGTTCCAGCTGCCTGCAATTAGTGCAGGCTCGAATCCCACCAGGCTCAAGGTTGACTCAGCCTTCCATCCTCTCGGGGTAGGTAAATTGAGGACCCAAGATTGTTGGGGGCAATAAGCTGACTTTGTAAAAATGCCGCTTAGTAATAAGCAGGCATATACAATGGAATGAAGGCTATTGCTGAGCTCATTGGGTTGTGCTCTAAAGATTGTAAGCCGCCCTGAGTCTCCAGAGAAGGGCGGCATATAAATGTAAATTAAAAAAAAAATAGGATAACTTGAGGCTGATCATCTGCACCTTAAATGAAATTTCTGAGTGGATTTATTTGATGATCTGTTTTCTTGGCTATCCATGATATTCTCCAAAACCAAATGTCAATATTTTTTCTGTTCCGCAACTTCGAAGACCAATCCCTGCTTTCATAGAGTAACACAGAAGAAAAACACTGGTTATACAAATCAAGAGAAAGACCAGGAACCAACAGAATAAAATGCAAAGAAATGAAATACAGATTGGATGTTTTATATTAGAAGGGTTTTTATGATGGAAAGAACTGTTAAAGCAATGGAACAGGCTGTCCTCAACACTGGACTGTTGAACAAATGGGGGGTGAATGGCTAGCTGTTGGGCATATTTAGTAGATTCCTACACTGTGTAAGAAGCTGGAAGCAAAGCACTATTTGTACATTCCATGATTTTGTAACCTCTGCTTTCATAAAGTTGATCTCTTAAATTAGCTGGGCTTTCAACTGTGTAAAAGCTTTTCAAATGTTCCCAAGCATAGGTTCTTCTTGCAAATATCTATAATCTATTTTCTTCTTTAGTATATCCATAGAAAAAATTATTTTGAGCAGATTAATTATTGTTTTCCATACATGTTGAAGTACAAATACTGGTTTTTCTGTCTGTTCCAAATTTAGGTTAATCTCTGCAAGATCAGAGAGATCTGGTTTGGTAAAGCTCATTGAGTAATCTTGTGTGGTCATGCTCTTTCAGTAAAATCTATTTTGCAAACTAATTGTGAAATAAAAAGAGAACTAAGCTTTCTTCGCTGTCCTAAACATTTCAATGGACAATAGGCAAAGTGTTTTATAGAATAATTAAAAATACATCTGACACTTAACAAAATACTTAGGAATATTGATAACATCGTTTAAATGGACTGAATGTCGCAAGTAATTGCCCCATCCTATGTTGCTGAAGTGGCAAATTATACATTTATAAGTGTTTTAAAAGAAACAAAGCTAATATTATAGTCTGATGTCATTTCCACAGTTAGAATAATTTCTTTTCCTGTCACAGACACTGATTAAATCTTTTAAAATGTCAGGTCTACCTAATAGCTTGCTATTTTACTAATCTCAAAACAGGTTTGACAGTTAGATAATATCTTCCCATGAAGCTGTCTTAAAAAAATAATCCATGGTCTGCATAATTGAAGAGTTTGGGTGAATCTTGCTCTCATTCAGACTTTTTACTGATTCACTTATGGGAAGTACATCTATTTCTCCTCTATGTAAATAGCTTTACCATCCAAAGCCTGAGTCGGTCTTCACAGTTCTGAGCATCAATGAAAGAAAGAGAAAAGAGGGTGTGGGTGGGTGGGTGTATCTGATTTCCCATTCCATCTGTATTGAATTTCTTTCTTATTCTTTGTATAGTTTCTTAGAGAATATCTGAGGCTCAGTTAGAGGGGTTGGCAGTTTGCCAGACTTTCACTCCAAGAGCCCAAAGCTGGAATATTTAATTCTTAAACCAAAGCTCTTGACACTGCAGAAAAAAAGGAACATTGACAAAGAAAAGAGGAAGGAGGCAAGACATAAAAGTTTTGTCTCATGACAATCCCCATTTTTGGTTATGTTTAAATCACTGCCTTTTGCATGCGATGAATAATTCCAAACAACATTTCTCTCTGTAACTTAGCCTTTGCATTTGGTTGATGTCATATCCATGAGCAAATGAGATAT
Source organism: Naja naja (assembly GCA_009733165.1). NCBI lineage: Eukaryota > Metazoa > Chordata > Lepidosauria > Squamata > Elapidae > Naja > Naja naja. The sequence continues at coordinate 48,899,338 of CM019148.1, read as the reverse complement.
TTTATGTAGATGTAGTGCCTCCAGAAAAGAATTTGGCAAGCCTTGCTAAAGATTATGCTAGAGTTGCTTGAGGATTATGATTGAACTGCATTTTTAAGTGAACCAATCTAATTAACACTTCCTGGATTAATATCTCAATCAACATGTAGTTGGCCTTCAGCTTTTGCATTTTGATCTAGTGATAATGCATTTTGGCTCAAACCTTGTTCTACAATGCATACAGAAATACATATCAATTCAAATACTTGCAATCTGTGTGTTTGGAACCAAAAACATATGCAGGAACATTTCTAAATAAAAGGTACTCTATAAAACTGATGTGAATTTTCATTCAGTGAATGTAAAATAGAAATTACATACTCAAACAGAAATGGGTCAGAATAGACATGTAAATTAACTCTTGTGAAACTAACACCAAAAAGATACTGGTTCGTCCATCCTACTATACATAGTAAATATATTGATTATATCAATAAACTTGATTATCTGGCACAATGTGCTTTTTCGATAATTTTCTCCCTTGACAAAAGAGTTCAAAGTGCCAAAGCAACATTTTTCTTTTTTCTTTTAGCCATCACATCTGATTATACTTTGGTTCTGAGTAATTACCTACAAACACTTGATTTGATGAAGTAGATTATAGACCATGAAAGCTTGCAAAATATGTTAGCATTTAAGGGGCTGTCAAAACTCTATGTCAATTTTTTCAAACATTTGTTAAAAATGTGTTGGGGATTAGAGATTGAGTAAATTGTTGATGTTGTAAACCCTGGCCAATAGATATCCATCAAAACCAACATTTTCCTGATACACCTATGAGCTGGACTGCTTGTTATATGAATTCCTTCTCTAGATCTCCTTTTAGATCTCCTGCTTTTATTTTAGAAACAGACATAGCAATGGGGACAACCCCTACAGGAATATCAGAATCTTTGAAAAGAATATCCTTCAGGAATGAAAGTTCTCCTTCAATTTCTTTCAACCCATTATGCTCAGCTGGGTAGGGCTCATACACAATATGCTCTGTGTTGAGGTCTCTGAATTTGTGCATGCATCTGAATACACAAGATGATGAGGAATGAATTTCTTGCAGGCAAGGAAATAGTATAAAATATATAAAGTAAAAGAACAAAATAATTTTCTTATTACTGGAATTTTTTTAAAGGTTAACTTGTGGGAAAGTATTTGTACTCTCAGACTATTATCAATCCATGTAACATCCCTGTTACCTTTGGCTTCATTCCCAGTTCATAATTTTGTCCAGATAGCATACATAGAATGCTTTAGTAATTAATGCTAACAATTTATTTTTTTATGCATTTTTAAAAACAAAGGCATACTAATATCATCCTTTATGTGGAGAACTGTCAAACTTTATCTGAATTCTAATCCAGTTGGCCACTTAATGGAATGATTGCGTATACTAAAGTTTACCTCTTTATAAACACATTTCCTCATATGTACATACATACACAAAAACATTCACTTATGAGTCTCTTCCAGGTTTCTTCAACATCTGGTTTCAGCTTCCTGACCTACCTCTAAGAAAAAAGAAGTAATGTGGGGGGGGAGGGAAGACAAATATTTGGAATAAAATTTGGAAAAACATTTAAAAGCAATCTCACACATACTTAGTCAGAAGTAAATCTTACCAATTTTAGATTTGTTCTCAGTTTTGGCCAGCTAATTCTGCAGGCCCTGGTGTGAATTGATGAAAGATACATCCTTCAGAAAGTTTAATGATAACTACTGATATCCGTGAGGCATGAATGGATTCCATTTGATTAAAAAGCGTCCCAAAAAGAGACTAAAACAAGATGAAGTGATAACATCAGCAAGTATTGTGGGCCCAAGTGGCAAAAGAAAGCTCAAGATCATATTGGTTGGAAACATTTGGAAGAGGTCTTCATCCTGCAGTGAATAGACAATGGCTAGGATGATGATGATGATGATGATGATGATGATGATGATGATGATGATAATGATCTCTGAGGGATATTATCCTAGCAGCATTGATAATATGACAATTAGATGGAATCTTTCATCTAGTTCTTTGAGCCAAACTTGTTCTTAAATGTCCCCAGAATACTGGGTGCAAGCCTTAACATCAAAAGTTGCCAATGCCTTTGTTTATATTAGAATGATTCCACTTAGCAAAATTAGGACCATAAAAATATGTATGGACCATAAAATATGTATGTTCCATGCTGGATCCCAGAAACCTGATTGTTGGGGTGAGAGGTGAGAAATAGAAAGTAGAGAATCTCTTTATTGCTCATTATCATTTCACTACAACAAAAACATCAAACATTTAATTAGATATAGAAGAGCACCCAACTCTGTAATTACTTCTTTGCTCACTTATGCTTTGGTGAAACAATTCAGAGATTTGACCCAGCCAGGAGAAATATCTTCCTGTAATTATTGTTTTATTTATCAGAGACATGTCAGTGATACTTTAGCAGTTATTTATCAAATCTGGATACTTCCCATTTCACTGCCAAATGAAATTCTGGACTGTTTCCTCAATTACATGCTTAATTCAGAAAAAGAAAAATACCAAGTTTAAAAACAGAACTGAATAGAATTACATATGATGATTTAATATTTTTAGTAAGCTGACTTTAATCACTTTCCTTTGTCTGGAGAGATATTTAATATTCCATCACTGGAACTGCTGAAAGAACTGTAAAAATATAGATGACCCCAAATGTTATCATCAATGGAGAAACTGGAACATTTTAGAGGAACATTCTGCGAGGGATTAGTAAGACGTAGTATATCTTAAGTCATACTATGCACCTGATAAATTAAGCTATAGCTCATGAAAGCTTAAGTTTAAGTAATAAAATTTGTTAATTCAAAAAGATACTCTCAGAGTTTTGATTTTTTGCAACAATTTTTGGTGCGGTACATGTTTCCTCATCAATGACCTGTTAAATCCATTCTTCCCTCACACTATATACTTCAGTCCTCCATGTCACACAGGTAGTCCTCAACTTATGAACACATTTTGAACTATAATTTCCATTGCTAAGAAGACAGTCGTTAAGTGAGTCACCCTGATTTTATGACATTGTTTGCCATAATTGCTAAATGAATCATTGCAGTTGTTTAGTGGATAGCAATAGCAATAGCACTTAGACTTATATACTGCTTTACAATGCTTTACAGCCCTCTCTAAGCATTTTACAGAGTCAGCATATTGCCCCCAACAATTTTACCAACCTTGGAAGGGTAAAAGGCTGAGTCAACCTTGGTGAGATTCCATCTGCCAAATTGCAGGCAGCGGCAGTTAGCAGAAGTAGCCTGCAGTATTGTACTCTAACCACTGAGCCACTGCAGCTCATTATATGATTGTTAAGTGAATCCAGCTTCCCATTGGATCAAATAACATTGTTTGTCAGAAGCTGGCTGGGAAGGTCGCAAGTGGAATTCTCATGCTTCAACTGACATAAACAGGGGTGGGCTACTGCCAGTTCATACCAGTTCATGGGAACTGGTAGCTAATTTTATGGCCAGTTCAAATCCCACCCTGGCTGATCCCCACCCTGCCCTGTCCTTCCCAGGACTCCTCACGCAGCCCATGATTGGATTGCAGGTCAGTGCGGAGGCTCAGGGAGGAGAAAATGGGCCTCCTGGAATTTCCAGAAATGGGCTTGTTTCTGGCCTCTGGAGAGCCTCTGGAGCCCGGAGAGACTGTTTTCTCACTCCAGGAGGCTCGAGGAAAGCCTCCGGAGCACAGAGAGGGTGAAAATGCCCTCCCCACCACAGCCCATTTTTGGTCCCAGGCCAGGGATGCAGGAGGCCAACTAGGCCATGTCCACCATGGCCATGCCGACCCAGCAACTGGGCAGAGAACTGGTTGCTAAATTTTTTGAAGCCCACCTCTGGTAAATACATGCCACATTTTGATCATGTAGCAGTAGGGATGCTGCAACAGTTGTAAATGGGAGGACTGGTTGTAAGTCACTTTTTCCAGTGCCCTTGTAACTTTCAATAGTCATGAATGAATCGTGGTAAGTCAAGGACTATAGACAGAATGAAGTACCTTAAAATACAGCCATTTAAAACAGCATATTTCCTTATTGTGGTAGATAATTTCAAACTTTCAGACTTACTCAGTGTTATGTATGCAGGTTTAAAGTCATTGGTTTAGTTTGAACTGTTCTTGTAAAATGCAAGAAATGATTGGTTTAAAAAGTGCGGGAAAACCCTGCATTCTGATTGGCTAGCAACTGCGGCTGCTGGCTATAAGCAGCCGCAGCCTAGCCAAAGTGGGTTCGTTCTGAGCTGTAGTCACTAATAAACAAAGAGCTTGAAGCACTCTGTGTCTATCCCTTCATGCAAACTTAACACTGGCGACGAAGGTGGGATCTCCCTGAAGAAGAAGGCAACACGGAACAGAAGAAGAGAGAGATGGCTGCGCTGAACACCCCCCAGCCCTTCAATCCGATGGCAGAAGACTGGGAGACGTATGCAGATCGTTTCCAAATGTATCTGGAAGGAAACGATCTTGCCGACATTTCCAAGAAGCGGAAGAAGGCGGTCTTTCTCACGCACTGCGGTCCAGCAGTTTTCAAGATGGCGAAGGCATTGGCGGGAGCTGCAGACGTGAAGGTAATGGAATGGCCTGACTTAGAAAAGTTGTTAAGAGCCCATTACGCCCCACAAGTATCGTGCCTCATTAAGAGACATGAGTTTTACCGTCGGGATCAAGGGGAAAGCGAAAACGTAAACGACTTCATGGCAAGTTTAGGAGACATTGGGGGTGCATGTGAATTTAACAATTTAGAAGAGGCCATGCGCGATCGATTTGTTCTGGGCCTTAAAGACAAGGTGCTTCAGAGCAAGTTATTACTAAGACCTAAGATCACGCTGAAGGAAGCCATAGAAGAGGCCTCTTCAGCAGAAGCTACCAAGTCCTCAGCAGCAGCCATGAAGAAAATTAACAAGGCCACAAGCCATCCTGATGTGGAAAAGTCCACAACAACTCATTGTGAGCAAATAGATTCTGAGTCAGACTGTAGTGAGGTGGAGGAAGGAATTTATAGACTCAGAATGGAGCAGAAAAAGAAAGACCTGGGAAGAAAGAGGCAAGATTCTACTGCAGAGGTTGTGGGGGAAGCCACCCCCAACTGAATGCAAGTTCCTAGATACCATCTGCCTCCATTGTGAAAAAAGAGGACACCTAGCAAGAGTCTGCAAATCATCCAGAACTCCACCCAACAGAAGGAAGTTTCCTGACAAAGAATTCAAGCCCAACAACCTCAGTGAGAAAATGGGGCGCAGCACAGAAGCAAATGGGAAGAATGAAACTCATCAGACAGTAACTATTGGTCATTCTTCTTCTATCAACAGAAAAGTGCATGTCAAGGTACTAATTGAAGGAAGGCCTTGCCAAATGGAAGTGGACTCAGGCTCATATTTATCTATGGTGTCATGGGACACTATTCACAGACTACTCCCAAACATTCAGAAGAAGCATTTCAAGAAGCAAGCACTGACTCTTAAAGACTACCAAGGGAACAAGATTCCAGTAGTTGGAACAAGAGAATTCAATGTGAAGTTCAAAGGCCACACCTAACGCTTGCCCCTGACCATCGTGGACAAGGATCGCCCAAGCATGCTGGGACTTGAATGGTTCAATCCACTAGGCATGGAGGTGACTGGCATCAATCACGTGAGCAACACTGAATGGGAGGAGGCCTTGAAGTCTGAGTTTCCAGAGGTCTTCAGCAATGTATTGGGCAATTATATGGGGACCCCTATCACTTTCAATCTAGATCCCAAGGTGCCCCCAATTCGCTTAAAGCCCAGAAGGGTCCCATTTGCCTTAAAGGAAAAATTGATGCACAATTAGATAAACTAATAGCTCAAGGAGTTTTAGAGCCCACTGACCACTCCAGGTGGGAGACACCCATAGTCACACCAGTCAAGACTGATGGGTCAGTGAGAATCTGTGGAGACTATAAGGGGACATTGAACCATGCGCTTCAACAGAGCGCATATCCAGTTCCAGTGGTGCATCATTTACTACATTCACTTGGCGGGGGTACAGTCTTTGCCAAATTGGATCTGGCCCAGGCATATCAACAATTAACAGTTGATGATGCCACTGCAGAGGCCCAAACCATTGTGACTCATAGAGGTGCCTTCAAATGTAAAGGTTACAGTTTGGAGTAAGCGTGGCACCAGGCATCTTTCAAAGCCTTATGGAAAGGATGCTCCCAGGACTGCCAGGGGTAGTACCTTACTTTGATGATGTGTTAATCTCTGCTGAAAATGACACTCAGTTACAAGAGAGACTCAGAGAAGTCCTTACCAGATTCAAAAAAGCAGGGTTAAAAGTCAAGGAAGAAAAATGCACTCTTAGAACTGACAAGGTTGAGTTCTTGGGCTATATGATTGACAAGCATGGTATCCACCCCACAGATGCCAAGGTTAAAGCAATCAAAGAAGCCCCTAGACCTAAATGCAAAACAGACTTGCAAGCTTTCCTTGGACTCATTAACTTTTATCACATGTTCCTACCTCAGAAAGCAACCATTGCAGAACCACTGCACAGATTATTAGACAAAAAGTCTGCATGGGTCTGGGGCAGAAAAGAACAATCTGCATTTAACAATATTAAAAGAATAATCACGTCTGATGCTGTACTGATACAGTTCTCTGAGAATTTGCCTGTTGTACTGACTTGTGATGCATCCCCTTTTGGAGTGGGGGTGGGGGGGTTGAGCCACAGGCTTCCCAGCAGGAGGCAAGCTCCTATTGCATTTTACTCTCGACCTTGACTAAAGCAGAGAGGAACTACAGCCAACTGGACAAGGAAGCTTTGGCAATTGTAGCAGCTGTCAAGAAATTCCATGAGTATTTATATGAGAGAACATTTACCATTGTCACAGATCACAAACCTCTGTTAAGCATTGTGGCAGGAGACAAACCTACGCCCACTATCCTGTCACCAAGAATGCTGAGGTGGACTGAATTTGTTGCTGCTTATTCATACAAACTCATCCACAGGCCTGGCAAAGACATTGGGCATGCAGATGCTTTGAGTCGCTACCCACTTCCTTCTCACACTGAGGACTTTGCTCCTGAGACTTACACCTTTTTCCTAGAAACTGTTGCCAAGCTTCCAGTACACGCTGCTGAAATTGCCAGAGAGACTGCCAAAGACACTTTATTGGCTCCTGTTATAGGCTGGATTAAGAAAGGTTGGCCTCTTCAAGATCTACCTCAACTTGCCCAACCTTTTAAATCCAGGCAAACTGAATTATCTGTATTAAGAGGATGTATTTTGTGGGGTAACAGTGTGGTTATTCCTGCAAAACTGCAAAAAGAGGTTTTGGAAATGTTACATGAGGGTCATCCAGGTATTGTCAGAATGAAGGGATTGGCCAGGAGTTATGTGTGGTGGCCAGGTATTGACAAAATGGTTGAAAACTGGGTTTCATCTTGTCCCAACTGTCAGGTGGTCAGGCCTGCCCCACCTCTTGCCCCCACACAGGAATGGGAATGTCCTAGGGGCCCATGGTCCTGGATTCACATTGATTTTTCTGGCCCTACCAGAGCGTACACTTTCCTTATTATAGTAGATGCATATTCCAAATGGCTAGAGGTCATCCATATGGCATCCACCACAACTGATGCTGTCATCAAACAGCTTAAAAATCTTTTTGTAACTCACGGGTTACCTGATGTGCTTGTTTCTGACAATGGCCCTCAATTTACATCCAACCTTTTTGAATCATATCTAGCACAGCAGGGTATCAGACATGTCTGACAGCCCTGGGCATCCTTCGTAACGGCCGGGCTGAACATATGGTACGATTTACCAAGGAAAAACTTCAGCAATTGGGTCCAGGGGATATCACTGAGAGAGTTGAAAAACTTCTCAGTGTCCAGCATATCACTCCTAACCCATTAACTAACTTATCCCCAGAGTTGTTGATGTAGGAAACTCAGGTCTCCCCTTGACCGCCTTCATCCCACTTACGCACTCAACGCACCACTAGATTCCACTAGCAAAGTTCTGCACATTCACTGTGGGTGATTCTGTTTATGCTAAGAACCTTATGGGTGAACCATTATGGATTCCCTGCGGAGATAACCCAAATCACAGGCCCTCGATCTTACAGGGTACAAACAGAGGATGGTGTCCTCTGGAGCAGGCACACTGATCAGTTTAGATCCAGATTACCTCAGGAACATTGCAATTGTTCCTCTCTAGTTCCCATACCTAATACCTCTTCTAGGGGAAGGGAGGATCATGAGTGTAATGAACAAGCAAGAATCAACCCCATGTGTAACGAGCTAACACGACAGGAACCATCCCAAAACCTGTCACAATACCAACAACCATTTTCACAAATGGAAGATTGCACATCATTACCTGACTTAGGTGCTGATATTGGGTTGGAGATGGATTGGGAGGAGACAGGTTGTAGTAACCAAACAGGTTCTACCATTACTACAAGTCCTAGTAAGGAAATGTCAGCAGACACATTTCCTCCCTCACAAGGTGAGAACCTTAAAACATCTGAACCACGTGGTCTCAACGTACACGTAAGAGCCCCACCTATTTAAAAGAATACATTAGATAGGCTGGGTTTGAGTATGGACTGAACCTAGTGGGGAGGGGTGTTATGTATGTAGGTTTAAAGTCATTGGTTTAGTTTGAAACTGTTCTTGTAAAATGTAAGAAATGATTGGTTTAAAAAGTGCGGGAAACCCTGCACTCTGATTGGCTGCAACTGCGGCTGCTGGCTATAACAGCAGCGCAGCCCAGCCAAAGTGGGTTCGTTCTGAGCTGTAGTCACTAATAAGCAAAGAGCTTGAAGCACTCCGCCTCTGTCTCTTCATGCAAACTTAACACTCAGGAAGACAGCTTTTAAAATATATATTCTCTTCCTTCGGTTCTGCCCCACCTGCAGTGACTCATTGCTTTCTGCAGTCCAGAAAGATAACTCTATTATGCTCTGATCTGAAGCCCTGCATTGTATATTCGTAAGTGAAATGACAACAGCAACATTTGGAACAGGAAGCAGATTAGTTGTTATTGTTTCAGAAAGCAAGTCTTAATCTACAAAAGCATCTTTAGGTTAAACATTAGAATAAACTCCTAATAGCATGAACTGAAGGTATTGGCTCTCATCCCTGAGCAAAGGCTGGATTGCAG